>MCFE01000779.1:0-36643 GCA_002104905.1 Basidiobolus meristosporus CBS 931.73
TTCTGCGTAGGTATGTCAAATTTGACCTCAATTCCAAGAAAATAGCTCAATTTTCCAAAATCTTTTCATCTCAAACTTGCTGAAGAGATCTGATTTTGTCTGTTTAAGTGCTCTTGATCACTTGTAGCTACAATTAGGTCGTCCACATAAAGAACTAGGATGATCACACCCTTTTTGAGCTGCTTCACATATATACTGTGATCTGCAGTGCTACGAGAGAACCCAATTTCCTCTAGATATGTGTCAATCTTGTTATACCATGCTCTGGGTGCCTGCTTAAGCCCATACAACAATTTTCTAAGTTTGCACACCTTATGGGGCTTTTTGTATCGGTAAAACCTTCTGGTTGCTCCATATATATAGTTTCTTCCAAATCCCCATTTAGAAAGGCTGTTTTGACGTCCATTTGGTGTAGATCTAGACTGTGTACAGCTGCCAGGGCTAGAACTGTCCTAATAGAGTTAAACTTGGCAACTGGAGCAAATATTTCCTTAAAGTCTAGTCCCTGGATCTGGGAATAGCCTTTAGCTACCAATCTAGCCTTGTACTTATCAACAGCACCATTTGAGGTTATCTTGATCTTGTAGACCCATCTACATCCTATTGGCTTTCTCCCATTTGGTAAATCTACCAGTTCCCACGTTTTTGCCTTGATCAGTGATTGGTATTCCTCCTGCATGGCTTGTTGCCACTTAGTAGCATCTGGACCTTGCATTGCCTGTTCCTGATTCTGAGGTTTGGCACATAAGGCAAGATAAGCTTCTTCATGATCATTGGATGTCTGCCACCAGGATACAGGGGCATTTCTTATTCTGGTAGATCTCCTAACTGGGATAATCTGTTCTGATCTGGAACTGGTAAAAGTATCTTCCATCTCTGGCTGGATTTGGTACGTATCTTCTTCATTTGTGTTGATTGCATCATCAGGCAGCTGGCCAATGATTTCTGTGGCTTTCTGATCTGAATTTTCCTCAAATACAACGTCCCTGCTCTTGATCAGCTTCTGAATTTCGCCATCATACACTCTATACCCTTTAGTATCTTCACAATACCCAAGAAAGATCCCTTTTCTACTCTTTGGTTCCAACTTTGAGCGTTTTTTGTCAGGGATGTGATAAAAAACATCACTACCAAAGATCCTGAGGTGCTGGAGATCTGGTTTTTTGCCTGTATATGCTTCAAAGAGTGTAGAATCATGTAGTGCTGTTGTTGGGCATCTGTTCTTGATGTATACAGCGGTAGCAACAGATTCAGCCCAAAGCTTGTAGTCCATTCCCTTATCATGTAGCATAGATCTTCCCATCTCTACTATTGTTCTATTTGCACGTTCTACTACTCCATTTTGCTGTGGAGTATGAGGAACTGTGGTCTGTTGAAGTATACCAGTAGACAAGCAGTATTTTGCAAACTCCTTTGAGCAGTATTCTCCTCCATTGTCACTTCGTAGTACCTTCAATTTACACCCAGTTTGTGTTTCTGCCATGTCCTTGTAGTGCTTAAACGTCTCTAAAGCTTCATCCTTTGTTTTGAGGAAGTACACCCATGTATATCTTATCTTGTCATCAATAAACATCATAAAGTATCTCTTGGCTCCAAAGGACAGTGTTCTCATGGGGCCACATATGTCTGAGTGTACAATAGCCAATATTTTGGTGGTATTGATGCCTTCTGAGCTCTTGAAACATTGCCTAGCTTGTTTGCCATATGAACATCCCTTACAAACATTCAATTTGATTGGAATTGAGTATTTTAGGCCCAAAACAAGCTGATTTTTCACCAATTGGCTCATTTTCTGTTTCCCTATGTGTCCTAGCCTCCTATGCCACATCTCCCAGTTGTTTCATCAGTTTCAGCAATGTTGACATACTCAGGTACAATGATCTTGCATTGTAACTTGTAAATATTGTGATCTCTGAATCCCAAAGCTAAATTTTGTCCATTTTCACTCAATATTGAGCAGCTCAGCTTAGTAAAAACAAATTTCAGTCCCTGAGTAGTTGCTTCACTGACTGAGAGTAGGTTCTTAGCTATTCCAGGTACATAGAATATGTCAGTCAGTTTTGCTGTTGTTGCCCCTGAGTTATCACTCATATTTAGTTGTATAGACCCACTGGCAGTAGCTTCCAATGCAGAGTTATCTCCCAGATAAACCTTTCTTACGGGAATAGTCTTTAAGTTGCTGAACCAATCCTTTATACCACAAATATGCTGTAATGCTCCAGAGTCAATATACCATTCATTACTTTGGTTACTTGCACTCTCTTGTACAGTGACAAATAGCTTTTCATCAGTAGTTATATGGTTTGCCTGCTCTAGTTTCTGTTTATCGTCTGCTTGTTTCTTCTTGCATTCTCTTGCCCAGTGTCCTGGCTTCTTACAGTAGTTACAGCAGCCAGGTTTTCTTCGGTTTTGTTGCTTTCCCTTCTTTTCTGTATGCCTTTCTGAACTGAATAAAGCATTATCTTCAATTTTCTCTGCTTGATCATTACGTCTGAGTTCTTCATGGAGAAGTCTTCCTTTGACATAGTCTAAAGTCAAGTTGTCTTCTCTGCTTTCAAAAGAAAGTATGAGTGGCTCATACTCGTCTGGTAGGCTGCAAAGCAGACAGAGTATCTTTTCTTCATCATCTGCACCAGCATTAATACTGTAAAGTTCTTCTGCAAGTGTCTCCATTGTGGTAATGAGTTGTAGCATGTCATCATCTGGCTTTTTTCTCATGTTGAAGAACTTTCGTTTCAAATAAAGCTTGCTTGATACTGACTTTGCTCTAAAGATCTTCTCTAAGGATTCCCATGCTGCTTTGGCAGTATTTGAGGCATGGATTTGTCCAATGAAGGAGTCTTGCACATTGATGCATATTGCATTGAAGGCCTTTCTCTCCTTCTCTTGAAACTTCTCCACATCTTCTGCTGTTCCTTTGGGCTCAACTTCCTTTCCTGTTACTATGTTCCAAAGCTTTCTTTCCTCAAGGTGGATCTGTATTTTGATTCTCCAAAGTCTGTAGTTCTTCCCATCAAACCTCTCCGTTACAGGGAAGATGTTGGTATTGCTTTGTTTGCTGGTAGAAGTCATCTTTAGAATAGATTAAGGCAATTGGGGCTCATAACCTGTTGAAGTTTAAGAAGTGATTTGGATATAAGGAACCTATCAAGAAATAGTGATAATAGTTGAACTGTTGTTTATTCATAAAGTAGCTCAGTATTTATACCTTTGTAGAAGTAATACAGCTGCAACACTAAGTAGGGAGGGTTTCTCAATATTCAGGAGCATTCTGTAACAGTTTCAGGGTTAGTACATAATGTTTGGTAATAGTGCTAATTTGATGCTGACTATAGGGGAATAATTATAAGATCATATATCTGGAGAAAGTGGCAAAGTTAAGGCAGTGAATGAGTCCTACAGTGACTAAGACTAGCCTAGAATTGTTAAGTAAGTTTTTAGCTGCTGAATGATACTAAATAGTCCAATATTTCAACATCTTCAATGTTGTTTGCTTTTTAGGCTTTGGTCTACACACCACATTATCTCCCTGCCATGCTGTGATAGGTTGTTTGGTGGGCTTTATCTTTGGGCACTGTTGTTGTGCTTTAACAACTGTACAGTGTTCATCTGCTGTTACATTGGGAAATGAATTAATTCTTGTCTGTGACATTGAGCTAAATGAGGTCCTTCTATGTGGCAAAGATACTCTTTTCTCTATTGTCTGCTCATCCTGTTTCTGTTGCAATTTAAGAAGTGATTTGGATCTAAGGAATTTATCAATAAATAGTGATATTAGTTACACTGTTATTTATTAGTAGAGAAGCTCAGTATTTATACCTTTGTAGATGTAATGCAGCTGTAACACTAAGTAAGGAGGGTTTCTCAATATTCAGTAGCATTCTGTAACAGTTTCAGGGTTAGCACATAATAGTTACTGTTGGTGCTAATTTGATCCTGACTATGAGGGAATAATCATAAGATCAAAGGTCTGAAGAAGGTGGCAAACTTAAAGCTTTAAGTTAGTCCCACAGTGACCAAGACTAGTCCAGAATTGTTAAGTAAATATTTAGCTGCAGAATGATACCAAAAAGTCCAATATTTCAACTGTTTCTGAACTATTTCCTGATCTCCCTGGGCCATTGCATATATCCTATCAGCCACTGCACCTAATTGCTTCATTAATGCCTTGGTATGAGCTGACAACATACTTGCTAATGTGGATGGTGGTAATGTTACAACAGCCACTTGCTGGTTGTCAGTTGAAGGTACTGCATTTGCTACACTCTCATCTGCCTGATCATAACAGTCAGCTTGCCACTATGCAGAGCTTCTCAGTTCACCACTTTACTGAGAGCCAGAGGAGACCGTATTATTACCTTTGGTGGGCATACTGTCAACACAACCTTTATTGGATGCAGCCCTGCTTATTGAACTGAATGTCAAAGCAAGCTGTTGTCCAACTGTTCTTCTGCCGCCATCAGTGGTGGGGTTTGGTTGGGGACTAGACAACTTTGCTTTCTTTTTTGGCAGCATAAATATGGAAGTAAGTCAAACCATAGGAGAAATAGAGTACATATACATGAGTATGTGGTGCCACAGCATTATTTATAATGCCTACTATGGCAGGTCATCATTGAATCCTACATTCATGTAAGTGCAATGCCTCAAGTACCAGACTGTCTTGAAACTATATCAATATTGACCAAAAAGTGATAAAATAGCGTTAAATTGTTGAAGGCTGAGCTGTTTGCTCCATGAACAAGACTACTTTGACTGAACACTGTAAAAGAAGAGAAAAAAGGCCATGTGGCTATTGTAGCAAGCCTCTCAACCATGAAGCATGCAAACTGCATAGAAAGTATTACCAGAATCATGCCCAGTGTTTTGCCACAAAAGTCATATTTGACTATTCATCAGTCACAACTGCACCAAAATTATCTTGCCAGTTGGTTGACACTTCTAGATTGCACCTGGCTGTCTTTGTAACATTTCTCAAACTGAGTCAGATGAGTTTGTGACACCTTCAGGCTAACCTAAGCTTTCTGAATATGGCACACAGAGTGATAGCTCCGACAAAGAAGGCTTGCTGACGGATGTGAGCCTATCTCCCCTGGCACCAGTACCACACATGAGCCTAGTCAAATTCCAATATGCAATGAGACAACATCTGTTGAAACAAATGCTAGGGATACTCTATGAAGCCCAGTGACCCCAGTAATACATCTGCTGGTGAATGAAGTAATGTAGTGGCTAGAGAAGTGGTGTGTTTCCACTGATATCAGTAATTGGGGAATTAGGAATTACTACTTTATATATAGAGCGCTTCATGCTAAATGAGCCCTGGGATATATTGTAGAAATTTGGAAGAATTGGCAAGAAATTACAAAGTGTTCACTACCCTAGGTATTTCTCAATGGCTCCAATAAGTATTCATGCATATATGCAACAGAACATATGCAAGGACTGGATGAAGTGGATATGTACTTATTCAAGTGGTGCTCTGAAGCCATCCCTACCAAGTGTACAATGGGAGCATTGGGAGTCATATGTAGGCATTGTAGGAATATTTATCCAGAAGCAGATCACCAATGCCATCTTGACACATCTACAGCTGTTGTGCAAGGAGTTAGTAATCAGATTTGAGCAGCTATACTACAAACATAAAGCTGAACATGTAAATCTGTGCAGCTACTGTATCCATTCTCTACTCTGTCTTGCTTGTTGTGTGGAGAACATTTGGCCTTTTCTTCATCTCTTGGGAGCTTCCTATGGAGCAGATATGTGGAGAGATAGGAAGACAGGTCAAGTTGCAGGTACTACCATTTCCCAATCTCATCACAAATATTATCTTCAAGTCTGTGATGGATGTGATAAGTTGGTACATGGAGAACTGCCAGAGAGAGTTGCAAAATACTGAGGACAGATGTGCACATGGAGACACTTATGCCTATGGAACTGAGAAGCTAAGCAGCCCCAATGCGTTAGTATGCAGTTGAGTAATGCAAAGCTGGGTTGGGTGCAACAAGCAACTACTTTTTATTACGAACGCTCTACCGTAGTATGCCTGGTTTCTCTTGGACACAAGCCACCTTTTACACCATATGATATGTAACTCACACAAATAAGAGCCAGAGCACATCCCTAAGCAGGACTAGAATCCAACAGGGAGAAGAAAAATACTGGCCAAACACAGAAAGGTTCTGTGCAGATATTCAGGGGGTATCCATGGCAGAAGCGGCAGCAACCAGGTATGTGCTTGCAAGATGTATATTTTACCAGCATATTTTACCAGCAATACAAGGTATATGGTGGCTTAACTAGCATCATACTAAAAGGCTGTAAAGTTGAGGTACTAGAAGTATGTCAGTAGGAGCAGGTTTGCACATTAGTAGAAGTTAGTACGGAGGAGGTGATATATGTGGAATACTCAAGGTAGCAGTGGGTAATCAAATAATGATAAGTGATTCTACAATGAAATATATAAATTACACAAGTGATGGTAGAAAAAGGAGACACCAATTGGTAAATTGGTACAGTTGAATTCTTCAGTACTAGCTATAGGTCTCCATACTACCCTCATAATGTTATTAGAGAGCGGAAATGAGGCCATCAAATCACCATCAAGTTTTTGGCCATATAGGCAATTGGATGTACTGGCAAGTAGATCCATTTAAAATAGCAATAATGTGCTCTAAGACCACAGCAATGCCATGTAACTATTACCAGAGCATGTATGAAACCCCATCAAGTTTTGTACAGTTATTTGGCAGTTAAATTAGCCAAACACTGTTGTGATCCTGTCAAAAGATTTTCAAGAGGGTTGCTAATTCCAAGCTGCTGATATTATGATGGTCTTCAAATAGGATCCTGATGGCCAATCTAGATTGGATCTACCCACAGGACCAAACTATTGCTCATAAGGTATTGGATCATTGACTGATGTGGTAACAGACAAACTTTCTTACACTAGACATAAACTGAGTGACATCTAGTATCTTGGTCCTCTGAAGCCTATGTTATCACCAGAGACAGCAAGTTTTGCAGGCATTAGCTGATAATGCACAGTCACCTTGCATCTCTGAAATTTGACCACAGTGATTGCAGCCCCTGAGACAAGCCTTGTAGTCCTGGACTGTCCAGGTGGTGTTTGGAGAGCAAATGTGTCACTTGATGTCTCCTCTGTGGTGTCAGGTCATATCCTGAGGGGCGGTCATATAAAGAGTAAAAAGGGGCATGGATCAACCAGATAGTTTTTATGGATCCTGAAGACACTGAGAAGATCAGTTAGACTTGCAAACCAAGTGCAAGGCTGAAAATGATTAGCAGCAAAAAAAGAATAAACAAAGCCCTTATTAAGGTAAAATCTCACTGTGGTGCATCAACATTTAAACAGAGCCTATTTTACTCCAATAGAAAATCTAGTACCCTAACTGATTTTCCCTTACCCAAGCATAACTAATCTCAGTTGTGGTTTATTTTATCACTTCTCAGAAATTATCTTCAGCTGTCACACCTGATCATTCTTCATGTGATAATTACATGCTCAACTGATCTGCTAAGCCTTTCAGAGTGACTAGTCATCTGATATCTATCCAACTACTTAGCAGTTGCCAAGACATCAGCTGATTAATGATGTAATATCTCATTTACCTTATGCACCTATGAACATGCCAACAGACTTCAATTAGTCCAATCTCTTGGCACTTACTTACTCAACTTAATCAGAAAAATATAAACAAAGATTACTGAGCCTTTTGGTGTGGTGCATGTCTCAACAAAATTAAGATTGTACCTCAGCAAAATTAAGAGTTCAACAAATCTGTTCCAGTTTCCACCCAAGCCTAGCATATCTAGCATTCCTAAGAACACCAAGCCTAGCCTGTATAACAAACTAACTTGGTTGCCTTTATGGCCCCACCCAACTATATACAAAACCAATATTAGACCAGAACATTTCTGCTAATATTTCTGTCACCTTTGACAATTCTTAGATTCTGCACTTAGTTGTCACTTAGGTTCAGTTAACTCACTCAAGAGTCTAATTACACTTTTCTCTTGGATACAACACTCACTTCTGGAAAGGCATTAGATTCTACTCTACAAGTATATTCTGATAAGACAAAAGCAACTGAATCAATTCAAATCAGTAGAAGCACTGTAAAAATAGACACCAAATAACTAATGGTACTTTCTGATACCAGAATGGGAAAATCAAGAAACAAATCAATTTTGAATCTACCATAAATGAAGTAATCTATCCAAAGAAAGTTATTGCTACTTAAGGAAGACAAAGATGACCATGTCAGATCATGTTTGTGGATCTGATTCACCAAGCAGATGTGGTTCAAGTGGGAGCAGGCCATCCCAGCTTAGAGTTGAGCAAAAACCTTTTTTTTGCCCTGTTGTGTGCCCTGTAATGCCAGGAAATTGGGATAATCTAGATCAGGCATATATGAAAAAGCCTTAACTTGGCCCAATATAGATCATTTTCTTTACCTCATATAGTGTCTATGTGATCAAAGTAACTGTCCCTGAGCCTAATACTGACATACAGTGAGGTTGTCCAAAGGAATTAGACTTTTGCCCAGAGATAAGGAAACTGCATATCTGCCATATATGACAAAACCTTAACTTGACCCAAAGTGTGTCAATTTTGCCCAAATATGAAGCATTGGATAGCCCAGAGACTATATCTCATTATTACAATCTGAAAGTTAGATATAGATCATTATTTAATCAGGTACAGCTGATCAAAGCTAATGATTAGTATTTTGTTCAAATCATTCTGATTTGTGGGCATACTATTAAGTCGATTTGCACTTTGAATGACAAGTTTGCTATTCAGTTAAGCTGAGCACAAATGCATATATGGTTCAATATCTATTGATCCAGTATGAAACACAGTAAAATTGTGTTACAAGTCTTGGTATAAGAGTTGTAGAGGAATAGGGAGTTTAGCTAGTATTGTATTCACTAAAATTTGAACTGCTCTTTATTGAGGTTCCAGCAGCTCCTAATATACATTTTGCCAGATCAATTGCTGACTAATCATATTTCCTAATGTAGGTTGTGGCTGATGACTCATTTGATTGCATCATCATCACCCAATAAGATCCTACTTAAAATATCCATATCTGTCTGATAAGGATCTATTGATTCATTTACTGACTAATGCAACTGATTTGATAGATAATACTGATATACTGATAACCTAAACATATACTAATTGACTTGATTAAAAGCTGATCCAACTTAAACATTCAAGCGGCAGATCACAACAATTGCATATTCTTATTATACATTGCACACTCTCAATAGACTTGTTCCATTGTACCATGCCAGGGCAAGTGGTGCAATCCATGGTCTCTAAGAACAATTGGGCATCATATTGTAGCTACCAATAGGCAGGATTGCTCTTGGACAATTTTGCACTATGTGGGACAATCTTGCACACTATGGCATAATCTGACATGATGAGGTTGGCACATATGATTGCGCCCACTTGTAGTAATTGCATCACGTGCGCAATTGGATGTTGCCATTATGGTTGGTAAAGTCCAGTTTTTGGATATGTTTCTTTAATGTAAATGGAAATAAATGTGTATCACACTATAAGCTACACTGATACTAACCATTTTGATGACCATCACTCCAATTGGATAGTATCTCAGTGGTTAAATGGCTGAAAAGTATCCTGAAGCTGTCAACCTCCAGTTGGATCTTTGAGCAATACACAAGCTACCTGATTTGCCATCAAATAACCCATTTTGCCATTAAGCAAGTAAATCCTTGGTCCTAGTGATTAGGCAAGGTGTTGTAGCTGGCATGCAACCAACTGTATGGGTGCAAATTGGATCAAATGGCTGCAATGGTGCCACAGATGATGTATACATATGCAGGGTGTTTATTTGTAGTGGTCCTGTCTCAAATGTGAGACAACCTTGATACTGGTTATATCAAAAATTTAGTAATTACTGAATTGCAATGGCTTGATGCGGATTGTGAAAAAATGTGTAGTTTGGAGCATTACAAATAATAGCAATTCAATGCAATTGCATCATCTTCTCCCAGGCTTTTTTCTCACAGGGATTACAACTGAAGCATTTGGTAGTGATTCACTTTGCACACCTAAACTACTTTCTTGTTGACTATCCTCTTGGCTACTGTGTAATTTAAGTCAGTATTTTGCCTCCTAGTTGATGAGTGCAATGCTGCAGCTTGGCTGCACTACATTGCTCCAGATAATACAACTGATCTGGCCTGTAGTTCTACACGCTGACATGTTCTTTTACTTGCCAAAGGATCTGGTGGTGGAGGCACTTCATGTGGGTCATCATCAGTCAGTTCACCAGAAGAAACTTGCTGATGGTCAGGTGTAATGGCACATGCAGATGCAACTTGATGCACTGGCATGGCCCTTGGCTGAGTTTGATGTGATGCTGCTTGTTGACGCAACTTGGCCTGCTCCAATGGACTTGTGTCTTTTTGAGCAGTTTGGTGGGCTCTGGTGGTTTTGCTCTGAAGCATGTGCATTGACCCAAAACACATTGAGTCAATGCGGGGTGCTCTTGTGAAGGGTGTTGGCATAGTTTGGACTGATGTGTGCTGGCATGCTGAAGTTGCAAGGGATGGTAAGGAATCCAGCAAGGCATGCTGGTGCAGTCTAGACAATGTTGCTTGCGGTCTGTATTTCTTCTCTTGAAGCTCACCTATGGATTCCTTAAAGTATTCACTTACCCTCTGTCTAATACTTTGGAACTGTTGGCTGGATGAGTCCTGTGTTTATTGCTCTTGGAAGCCAGTTACCTCTACTAATATATCATGTAATACATTGGTTATTTGAGGCAAAAACTCATTCAAAATCTCTTTGGTTCCCAAAGTCAAGGCACAAATGGATGCATCCGGCCCATACTGGGCAAATTGCATGCAAAATTGTTCCTGTGTGGTTTCCTCATCAAATCCCCGCACTCTCAGCTCATTCTTGACTTCAATACTTGTCTTGTTATATATCTTCTTACATACATCTGCTGACATCTTGATGTAGAAGTTATGCCACAGCTTTCTGCTCAGGTTCTTCCATCTCTGTTGACTCTCTGAGGTATCTAGTTCTGCTAGATTAATGAGTAGTGCCCAAATATCGGTATGAAGGCTCAATGTAAACACTTGGGCCATACTAAAGTCATTTGGCAAGAACTCAAACAGATCCAACATTGCCTTTTCCAGTCTGGACTGTGCTTGTGAGCTGGGGGATGGGTTTTGTCTTGGTTGAGCTGAAGATGAGCTGAGACTTGGTACAGGGACCATAGTGATGGATTTGAATACTTATACAGTAGTATATTGGCATCAACCAGGTATTATATGAAATTTATATGAAAACTAATGTGATTGTTGAACTTTCCATATATTATGCATGATGCATCTTGGATTGCATTGACATGGATCAGATCACATCAATTGCAGATTTCCTTTTGATTATAGATTTGTGAGTAAAACATCAATAAAAATACCCAGTCATTGTTTAGGGATGATTTTTGCAACATAATGATGTAATACATGACAATTGATGGAGATTTAATCATAATGCATGGAAAAGCAGATTAATAAAGCTGATTGAGCCAAATCAATCCCCTAAAATCATTTGGCAAGAACTTGAATGGATCTAACATCAACTTTTTTGGTCTGGACCACGCTTGGACCATCTACCCCAATCTACACAAGGAGATCCCTTGCTAAGCTTCTCTGCTACTACAAGAACTATAGCCCTACAAGGTTTCATCCCACCATCCATGGCAACAAAGTCCTAGAAGCTTTCATTTGCAGCTGACAGCAATGGAGAACCACCTTGCAGAGGGTATGAATGACTTAGAGCAAGCTTAGAGTACTAGGTTCAGATGCTCCAATAGACTTCCATATCCCAGAGTGCTCAGCAACAGGTTCCATATAAGAAGTATTTTGGATACCTTCCCAGTCAGGATTAGAAGAACTTCTAGAGGGCAGACACACTTTTATTCTGGCAAGTACAAGGCACACTGTGTGAAGTATCAAGTGCTGTTTGATATTGAGGGAAGCACCATCTGGTTTTGTGGGCCATTTGCTGGAAGTAGGCATGACAAAGCACTCTGGGTAGAGAATCATCCAGAATTCAGTAGAGGGGAGAAGTATATGGCAGACTTAGCCTATATAGGAGAGGATTGTCAGAGATTAGGATGTATTACAGCTTATAGGAAGCCAAGGTATGGTGTGCTTAGCAGGAAGCAGAAGCTATACAATGAGATATTTCATTATTTCAGAGTGAGGGTAGAGCATACATTTGGATATCTGAAGAGATTCAGCATACTGGCAGGTAAGTATAGAGGAAAGGCATATATAGGAGAAAACAACAGAATAGGTAAAATAGTTAAGATACTTATCAATACACAGTATATTCATACAAGAAGACATCCACTGAGAGAAAAGTGTCTGGAGCATTATGAAGAGTGAATAAAGCAAGGAAAGCACTACTCTGAGCAACATAAGTAAGGTTGAGTAAAATTACCAGTAGCTATATCCTACCACTGGCATTATGGTAGATATTATAGTGCCTGATAGTGCCAAATCAATTTGGCACTATAAACAGGCTGTCACTATGTGGCACTACCCAACGGAACAAGTCTAATATGTATCTACTACTTATGAATATGTTGTTGAGTGAAAGTGTTATAGTTATTAAGTTGTCACCTAACTATTCATGCTAACTTAGTTACATACATTTTATTCTTTGATTAGAATTCTGTCCTGAATAAACTTCTTGTTGGGATTTACTTTGAATATTTTCATCAAATTATCCAACACCCAGATTATGATCTCCCTCAAAGTTGTCCAAAAGCCCCCAAGCTTTACACATGTTCTTGGGACTTTACTAAGCCTATTCTTTGTGTTCATTAAGCTAAGACCATGTAAAAGTATAAATACTACATTCACATTCAATAATTCATTAGGTGAAAGCCACATAAACTACTTGTCCTCCCAATCTCTTCCAATATCTTCAAGACTCACACAATAGGTTATGGTCCCTGAGCTGTCACTCTCTACAATATCTATTACTGCTATTACTTGAATTTTTTGCTGTGCCAAAAAGTGGCATGGATCTAACTACCAAGTGTGGAAGGTGAATATGAAGGAGCTGCTACAAGAAAGCAGCCCTTGGGATATTGTCATGGGAGAAGAACACTCTCCCAAAAACATGGGAGAGGAATCCTCAAAGTACTAGAAGAAACAATAAGGTGCCTTCAACTGTGTTTGCCTTAATATTAAAGACAAGTTGCTAATTCAATGTTTTGGAGCAAAAACAGCAAAGAATTCATGGAAAATATTAGAAGACATCTACCATTCATGTTCAGCAGCTAAGGAAATGTATCCAAGACAAAATTTCTTTACTACAACAATGCTCTCAGGAGGAGAAATGAAGAATCTAAAATTTACTCTGCTTGTGGCTGAGATGGAAACTATCTGTGGATCAGCTACTGATGGTGATGTGGTAGTTTCCATTGTGAATAGCCTGACAGACAAGCTCCAGAGCCTTGTATCAATTTTGGAGTCCACAACTGAAGATTTGACCTTAAATTACATATATGGAAGGTGTTTTGATGAAGAATTAAGAATATCATGCACTAATAAGAAAGTAGAAGAAAATGCCCTCAATAAGCAATGATAACCAAGAAAAGTGGTACTCCAGACCTATTAAAGGCATCAGCAGCCAATTTTACCACTACTGCAAAGGAAAGGGACAGATATTAGATTGGTGATTCAGAAAGAGAGAAAATCAACAAAAAAACCCTGAATATGGAAATGCAGCAACAACTGAAGATACTCTATTTGTATCTGAATTAAATATGACCACAAACAAATATTCTAAGAAATGGTATATTGACTGTGGAGTATCTCAACACTTTACACACCAAAAAGAACTTTTTATATAATATCAAGAAATTCCAATCAAGAAGTTTTTCATGTGACACAGCAGAACACTTGATGCAATGGGAGAAGAAACTATCCAGGTAAACCTCTGAGTTAACTCACACTTACCTTTGCTACAGTATTCTATGTATACAGACTCTACAATGCCAAAGCAAAGAAGCTAATCAAGTCCAGGGATGTGTGGTTTGATGAAAATTTAAGATTTTCACAAAAAATGATATCTGATGATGACAAAAATCTGATCTAAAGTCCACCAATTGTCAGGATTGAATCAGATCAAAATAATGAGATCTTTTTCACTGCAGAGGACACTAAAGCCATGGTTCAGCCCAAATCAGTTCCCAGGAATATCTCAGAAGTGATCATTCCAGTATCAAATGCCTGGAGATCCAATTGGACACAAAATAGCCCAAGTTACCATATCAATCAGGGTACAAACCTAGCCTGTTCCTATTTGGTTCATATTGATGAGCCCCACCTGTAAAAGAGACCCTAAATATCCCTCAGCCAAAGTTTTGGAGATCTGCCATGACTGAGGAATATCAGGCCCTGATGGAAAATCAAACTTGGGACTTGGTCAAATTACCAATTGACCAAAAATCAATTGGATGTATATGGGTCTATAAGACAAACCCTATGAAGTATAATTTGGTCAAAGGAGTCACTATTAAACAAGAAGATATATAACTTAAATGGCCAGATATGGAAGAAACTAATATCAGCTCCAGATCTGCACATATTATCCCAGATAGAAGATCTAGTAGAAAAGAAAAGCCCTTGGATCTTTGTGGCTCATATCCAATGACCATGAAGCAGCTTTTCATGCCTAATATTCCAAACCTCAGTACTTAGAATTGGTTGTGTAAGATTCAGATGTTAATATGGAGCAACAAGCCATTCATGGGGAGTACTAATCACATCTCAAGGCAAAAACATGGGACTGGTAGAGTCACCAATTGAGAGAAAGCCAACCAGATGGCTCTACCCAATCAAGATAGCCTCACATGTTACTGTTGCTAAGAACAGAGCTAGGTTGGTGGCTAAAGGGTACTCTAGAACCCACAGACTTGGTTTGGAGGAAAGTTTAGCTCCAGTAGCCAGGTTTGACTCCATTAGGACAGCTCTAGCCCTGGAAGCTGTACACAGTCTGGATCTACACTGGATGGACTTCAAAACTGCTGTAAAAGTTTGTGATTCCACCTAAATACTTACCTAACTTAGTCACTTAGATCATTACGTTGAGATCCTAGAGAATACTGATCAAGTTCCTTGTTGGGATCTACTTAGAATATTTTCACTAAATGCCAAGTACCTAGAACACAAAAATTCTCAGGTTGTCCAAACAACTCCAAAACTTTGCACACATGTTCTTTGGACCTTCCTTAGCCTATTTTATGGGTTTGTAATGCCAAGACCATGTAAAAGTATAAATACTACTTTTACATTCAGTAAATCATTAAGAGGAAACCACATAATCTACTTGTTCTCCCAATCAGTTCCCATATCTCCAAGAATCTTACAACAAAAACTGCCTCTGTATATGGAACTTCCAAGAAACAGTTTGTTGTTATGATCTGTTGCTTGAATGTCTAAGTTAGCTGAGCTTTTAGTCAAACCAAATAGTGTTATGTGTGGCCTATCAGTATTTCAATATTATCCATTAAATCAGTACTCTAAGTCAGCAGACAATTCAGCAAATCCTTATCAGTCAGAAATAGATATATTATGTAAGATTTAATTGGTTAATGATGAGCAATCAAATGAGTCATCAGTGACCACCTATACTTAATTCAATTGGTCTGGCAGTACATATGGAGCTGTTGGAATCTCAATAGGAATCAGTTGAAGTTTTAGTCAGTACAATACTATCTAAACTCCCTATTCCTCTACAACTATTATGTCCAGACTTGTAACACTTGAATGCTTAAGTAAAATCAGTTTTTACTCAGATCAATTAGTTCTTTGCTTGGCCTATCAATAAATCAGTATTTGCTATCAAATCAGCAGGATCAGTCCACAGGTAAATCAGCAGATCCTGGACAGATAGAAGTAGATGTATTAAGTACAATCTAATTGGGTGACAATGATGCAATCAAATGAATCATCAGCCACAACCTACATTAGGGAGCACAATTATTTAACAATTGTTCTGGCAAATTGAATACATGGAGCTGCTGGAACTCAAATAAAGATCAGTTCAAGTTTTAGTAAATGCAATACTAGCAAAACTCCCTATTCCTCTACAACTCTTGTATCAATACTTGTAACATTGGTAGCAGCAATAACTAGTAACCTCCTTCCTGATGAAAGAAGAAGCTTCTCCCAAGATGTCAGATAATCAAGAATGGAAGAATGCTATGCAGAAAATCCTGGCCCAACAGCAGCAGTTATTGTATATCCTTAGTCCATAACAACAAGGAATGATTATCATGGCCCAGAACCAGCAAAGCCCTGGTGAAAGCAACTTTAGTGTGAAAGTCAACCAGTCCCATGGTAGAGTCAATAAGAACCTGGTAACTTGCTATTTCAGGATGTGTTGCATTGTATTATGATTAGTTTGGGGCTTGTTCTACAATGTAGAGGCTAATCAACAATATACAACAACTGCCAGTATGCTAATACTAAAATAGTTTATTGGGAGTTTGATATACCAATAGAAGATATAAGTTTCACTAATTTCCTCAATCTTAGGCTCAAAATATACTGTAGACAGTGTTTATCACTTCTACAGCAGTGTTCTGACCTTCTGTTGACTAATGGGCTTATTTACTTTTATAGTAACTCTTCCTTATTT
Source organism: Basidiobolus meristosporus CBS 931.73 (assembly GCA_002104905.1). Classification (NCBI taxonomy): domain Eukaryota; kingdom Fungi; phylum Basidiobolomycota; class Basidiobolomycetes; order Basidiobolales; family Basidiobolaceae; genus Basidiobolus; species Basidiobolus meristosporus. The sequence continues at coordinate 16,733 of MCFE01000779.1, forward strand.
GGAAGTCACTTTCCTTTCTGAGAAAATATTTCCTAATATGGAAATTCTGGACTCCCCTTTAGCCTAAAGGGGTGTGTTGTAGAAGTCTCTAACGGGGTCTTTAGACCTGAAGGGGTGTCTTAAGGGGTGTCTTTAGAATAAAGGGGCTTCTTATAGTGGTCTCTAAAGTGGACTTTACACTAAAGGGGTGCCTAAAGGGGCTTCTTTAGAGTAAAGGGGTTTCTTAAAGGTGTCTCTAAAGGGGTCTATAGACTAAAGGGGTGTCTAAAGGGGTGTCTTTAGAGTAAAGGGGTTTCTTAGAGATGACTTTTCCAACAGAAAAGTGGTAGTTTCTTGTAGAACTTAGATTGGATTCTTGTGAGCTTTGCAGTTTCTTTACTGATGTAGTACTGATCAAAGTCAGAATACTCAACAGTGCAAGTGATGCAGGGGAAGTCTTATAACCTTTAAACTTGTAATTGTAGTGTGGAGATTCTGGAAAGAGAGGCTCTCTCTTTATTTTTCAGCTGGGGAAGTCATATATATGAAAATTTTGAAGGATCAAAGTCTGGGCAATTGCACAAGCAATACACATGATACAAAGCTAAACTTTTGCAGTAGTGCAGATCGGACATAGGCTCAGCACCTGTGAAAATTTCACGTGATTTGATTAGCTGGTTTGAAAGTTACACGCAATCAAACTCACCATAGTAATCCTAGCAACAAGGCATAGTATACATAATAATTGGACTCTTTGGTCATAACTCCGTAAGTACTGCTTCAAATGAGCTGTAATTTGAAACATGTGTTGACTACTACGTGCTCTGTATGATATAGTATTCTTGGGTGGATTGTTTGTCAGGGTCTGGAGCATTTTCTCTTCAAAGCTGGAAATTCTTGATCTTTCACTTGTGTGTTATGATAGCAAAAAGCAAAATAAAGGAATGAGTGCAATATTGGTTTAGAGATATTGTAGTAATGGAATACTTTCCATTACCACAGATGAAGAAGCTTTTAAGGATCAAATAATTGCCCCAGAAAGCAAGTTGCATTATGCAGTTTCTAACTTGGTAGATGCAGCTTTATAGTGGTACCACAACAAGCTTAGATCCACCACTATGATGGGATACTCAACTATCTCTACCTGGGATGAGTTTGTGTCCAAAATTTAGGATGCTTTTGAGCCTTCACATCAGCAGACACTGCTAAGAAGGAAACTGAAGACACTCAGACAGAAAGGAATGGTTGAGGAATACACTTATTAGTAAAAATATCTGCTTGGACATACTGAAAGATTGGACCCCTATAATGAGGTTGAGTACTTGATTGATGGTTTGACCGTATGACAAATAATTTGGTCCTACTGGTAGATCCAATCCAGATTAGCCATCAGGATCCTGTATGGAGACCATCATAATACTAGCAGTTTGGAATTAGTGACCCTCTGAGCAATAATTTGACAGAATCACAACAGTGTTTAGCTTATTTTACTGCCAAATAAATGGATAAACTTGACAGGGTTTGATTGGTGCTCTGGTAATAATTGCATGGCATTGTGGCAGTCTCTGTGTGCTCTACAGCTATATTAAATGGAGCTAACCAGCCAGTACATTCAATTGCCTTATATGGCAAAAACTTGACAGTGTTTTAAAGGCCTCATTGCAAGTCTCTGATGGCATAATGATGGCATTATGGTGGCCAATAGCTAGTGCTGTTAATGCTACTGTACCAATTTACCAAAGGTATTTCCTTTTTCTGCCTCCCCTTATGCAACTCATATATTACACTGTAGAATCACCCCTCTTTATTTGCTTACCCAATACTACCTTAGGTATTCCATATATAGCTCAAATCAAAAAACCTATGACCTCCTGCTTACCAACTTCTACAAACATGTATATCTGCCACAATTGACATACTTCTATTATCTCAACTTTGCAGCTTTTTATTGTGATACTTCCAAAGTTGCCATATACCTTGTACTGCTGGTAACATATGCATCTTGCAAACATATGCTTGGTTGTTGCCACTTCTGCCATAAATACCTCCTGAATATCCACAATGAACTGCTTGGTATTTTGCCAATATATTCCTTGTCCCTGCTGGATTCTGGTCCCCATTATAGGTACTCTCTAGCTTTTGTTTGTGTGAATTTGGTATTAGACTTGTTCCATTGTGCCAATGATCATAGTGCCAGAAAGTGCTGTATATTATGTTATTAATTTGATATTTTAGGGTTATATACATGTCAATTTTGATCCCAAATTGGCACTGTATGGCTAGTCACCCTTGTGGGTGCACTCTGGCTCTTGTTTGTGTAAATTCCATATTGAATGATGTAGGAGCTGGCTTATGACCAAGAGAAACCTGGCATACTTTGGTAGAGCTTTCCTAATAAAAATTAGCTGCTTGTTGCTCCCAGCCCAACTTTGCATTGCTTGACTGATTATCCACACATTGTGGCTGCTTAGCTTCTCAATTCCATAGGCATAGGTGTCTCCATGATCACATCTTTCCTCAGTATTTTCCAAACCTTCCTGGCTTTCCACTATGTACCAGCTTGTCACATCCATCACAGACTTGAAGGTAATCTTCTTGATGAGATTGAGATATGGTAGTACCTTCTACTTGACTTGTCTTCCTAACTCCCCATACATCTGCTCCATAGGAAACTCCCAAAAGGTGAAGTAAGGCCCAATATTCTCCACACACTAATCAAGATGGAGTAGGGAATGGATACAGCAGTGTCAGAAATCTGTGTGTTCAGCTTTATGTTTGTAGTATAGCCACTCAATCCTGTTAGAGACTTCGTGCACAACACCTGTAGATGAGTCAAGTTGGCATTGGTGATCTGCTTCTGGATAAGTACTCCTACAATGTCTACATATGACTCCCAATGCTTCCATTGTACTCTTGGTGGGAATGGCTTCAGAACACCACCTGAATAAATACAAATCCAGTTCATCCAGTCTTTGCATTTGTATTGTTGCATATGTGTATGAATATTGATTGGAGCCCATGAGAAGTACCTAGGGTAGCAGATACTCTGTAATATCTTACTAATTCTTTCATATTTCTTCAGTATCTTGTTGGGCTCATTCAGCCTGAAATGCCCCAGGTACAACTTGGTCATCAGAATTGGGATATTGTGAAAAGCAAATGCATTGCTCTCAGTGGAAAGCTTTTGCTCCAATAGACACCGTCAATCTTAAGTATCTTTGGTTTCCAATTAATTCCAAATTCCAGCCAATGGCTTAAAGCTTGCCAACTTTGCTGCAACTACATGCTGGCTTCTGTACATTTTCTCTGCAGACAGATGATGCTCTTGGTGTAGGTCTTTGGGTAATAACAATGTTTGTGAGTTATGGGGTTATTTCCTGGATCTCACTCATTTAATAGCAATACTGTTCATTGTTATCAGAAAAGCCAGTTATCTTGCTGATGGCTGGGGTATCTGCAATGCAGATAATAATATGCACTTTGACATGATTGTCATTTACTGTTATACTGCTGGAAATCATATAAGTTTCATCCAGTAATGGATACAGGTAGCTATCCAGGTTGGATGGTGATTTAGGACCAGATACTAGTGAAACTACCATCAGATTTTTGCTCTGATACTGTATGAAAGGCAGCCAATTCTGGCTGATGGGAATTGGTGGCCAGCCAGATTTACTGGTAGAGTACTTGTTTAATGAGAATCCGGCAAGTGCTAAGGCAAAGGCATGGTCATACATACCTTTAAAGTAGCCCTTACTTCTTACCTATGTGTGATGTTTGACATCATGTATCTTGGATATTTTTGCACTTGATTGATGCTGAGTGTGGTGCTTTATAGCTTGACAATATTTGTTGGACTGCATGAGCTTCTTTGGACAGGGTATTAATGGAATATATCCAGAGTGTGAGCAATGTTTTCCCTCAATGGTGGTAGATTCCCAACAATTTGTACACATTGCAATGATGGCATTTTGGAATGTGAGTGCCATGCAAGTGTTAACACATGCTGGAATCAAGACATTCTCTGGGTTGTATGCTGCCAGCTGCATGATGGTTGTCCACTTGTACCATGTACATAGTAAGTGGCATCCTAGAATAATTGTGACAAGAAGTAGTAGTAAATCCTTAAAGCCCCCATAACTGATATTTGTGGAAACGCACCACTTCTCTAGCCACTACATTACATCTTTTACCAGTAGATGGATTACCAGGCATACTTGACTCCATACAGTATCCTGGGCATTTGTTTCCGCCAGTGTTGTCTCATTGCATATTGGAATATGAATGGGCTCATGCAAGGTACTGTTGTTAGGGGAGATAGACTCACAATCAATTAGTGAGCCTTCTTTGCCAGAGCTATCACTCTGTGTGCCATAATCAGAAGGCTAAGGTAAGCCTAAAGGCATCAAAAACTCATCGGACTCAGCTTGCGCAAGGTTACATAGACAGCCAGGTGCCAAAATAGAAGTATCAGCTGGCTGCCAGGATAATGCTAGTACAGTGGTGACTGATGAATAATCAAATATGAATTGTGTGGTGAAACACTGGCTGTGAACCTTGTAGTACTTCCTATGCTGTCTGTGTGCTTCAAGGCTGAGAGGCTTGCTACAATAGCCAATGGTCTTTTTTCTCTTCACTTATGGTATTGAATCAAAGTAGTCATGTCCATTGGGCAAACAGCTTGACCTTCTGCAACATAACACTATTATATCACTTTTTGGTCAATACTCATATGAGTTTAAGACAGTCTTGTATTTGAAATATTGTACCTACATGAATGCAAGATTCAATGATGACCTGCCAAAGTAAGTATTATAAGTTAAGTTGTGGCATAACATACCCATGTATATGTAGCACTATTTCCCCTTTGGTTTGACTCACTTCCATATATATACTGCCAAAAAATCAAGCAAAGTGGTCTGGTGCCCAGCCAAGCCCCACTGCTCACAACTGCAAAAGAACAGTTGGACAACAGCTTGCTTTTATGCTCAGTGCAACAAGCAGGGCTACATCCAAAAAAGGCCATGTTGAAGTGTGCCCATTGAAGGTAATAATGTGGACTCCTCAGGTGCTCAATCAAGAAGTCAGTTGAGAACCTCTGCAGAGCCACAAGCAGACTGTTATGCTCAGGCCAATGAGAGTGCAGCAAAAGCAGTACCTTCAGTTGAAGACCAGCAAGTGGCTGTCATAACATCACCACCACCCATATTAGCAAGTATGTTGTCAGCTCATACCAAAGCATTGAAGAAGCAAACAGGTGCAGTTGCTTATAGGATAGATGCAATGGCCCACAGAAATCAAGAAATAGTCCCAAAACCGGATGAGCAGATAATATGTGTAGAGCAATCAATATCCCAGGTAGAGAAAGCAGTATCTTGGGTGCAAAGAAGGAACCCAAGTAGCCCAATTTCACAGCAAAGAATTAAGTTCTTTCCCAATGTTACAGCAGATGGACACTGTTCAGTACTTGAAGCACAACAACAGTGCTCCAGAATAAAGTCTACCAAAAAACCTACAACAGCATGGGAGGGCAACAATGTGGTGTTTGCTCCAAAGCCTAAAAATCAAGAGACATTGAAGATCCATGAAGTCATTGAGTGCAATAGTGAAGCATGGGCTAATATTCAAGCAGTCATCAGTGGTCTAGCATGCCATCACCTTGAGGCCAGCATACCATGAGACCATCAGGAACCCAAGGCCAAACAGAATGCACTTGACTTGTTCCATGAGCAATATCCTGAATTCAAACATGCAAACATATTTTGGGCCAGCATTGGTATGCTGAGAAAGTATCTTAAGAATAGCAGTATCTATCAAAGGCAGAAGAACAAGGGTTCCATGGCTTAAAACCTGTGGCTTACTCAAGAGCCTGTGACTAGCAGGGCTTAAAGCTCCATATAAGTGTCAAAGAGACAGCAGGTAGCTGGGAGAGTGCCAATAAGGGACAAGCAGGCAGACACAGATGCACCAGCACAAAATTTTTCAAGGAAAAAGTGTAGTGCTACTCAAGTAGCCCTCAGTCAAAGTAGCAGTGAAGGACCTGGCCATGATAAAAGCCAGCAAATTTCTCACAAGCCCATCACAACTACAGCTGAGAGCTCAAAACAAGCGGTCAAGAAGCATCAGATTGCCAGAAGAGTGCCAGTTAGGGGCAAGGTCAAAACTAATGTGTCAGAGCAGTATTTATCAAGGAGAAAATGTAGCTCATTGCAAGAAGCAGCCAGACAAAGTAGCCATGAAAGACCTGGCTGTGATAAAGGCAATGGTAACAGGAAAAATGTCCACCAAAGCTTGAGACAGGGAAGCATGCAAACAAGACTGTAATTCTTGCCAATTAATGCTGTGAGCTAGGAACAGACTGAATCTCATTGTAGCCAAGAAGAATCACCAATATGAAAACAGCTGTTTTCTCAATAGTTGGAAGCACAGGCAGTTGAGCTACACTTCAGCATGGTATATGAGTTTTCAGAGAAAGGCAATTTGTTTACCACAGCCTGTGCATCTTCCAGAGTTGACAGAGTGGAGATCCCATTAACAGACAAGGCTACAATGTTAAGGACTCAAAAGACTATGACAATGCCTTCAGTAAAATTTTGGAACATTAAGAGCCATACCAGGAGGTTGTAACATTTCTTCAAGAGCAGTGCTCAAGAAAATACACTGGAATATTGCAAGGACTTATTGCAAAAACTGGCAGATGAGGTGCTATACCTCAAGGTGGCAGCTGAAGACCAGGATGTGCTGGAATCAGTGAATGATGAGTGGCATAAAGCCTTTGGGTTCCTGCCAGAGTCATGGTAACAGAGCATTGCAGCAGAAATACTGGTTGAGTGGTGGATTGTAATGGAGTTACTTGTTGAGTGTGGGGTTGGGCTTAATGTTAGTGTAGGGTATAGGGATATGATAGGTCAATACAATTGGCAATAGAGGTACAACTGAAGTTTCAACAGAAACAATTCAGTTGATGAACATAAAAAGTAAGAGAAATGGTAGATTCAGGAACTAAGGAGTGTGAAAAAGAGGCAATAGACAATCAATGTATACAAATGTAAGAGGTGACTGAGTGTTGGGATCAGAAAGTGATTAAATTGGCAGGGAACCAATCAAAAGCCACTCAAGTACCAGTATGATGAAAATTTTTAACTTAATTTTGTGAAATCTGGGATGCAGTTATTTTTCAGCAGTCTCTGCACAGTGTCCTCACAGGATCAGTACCATTGGTCACAAGACTTTAACTCTGTGAAGGCCTTTTAATGGGATAAACACAATAATCTCTTGCAGGATTGAATGAAAGAACTTGCAAGGAAGTGAACCGTTAGAGACATTAGACTATTGAAGACACCATTAAGATTGCCATTGACTATGACTCAGCTATGTTTGGAGTCATAAAGCTTGCAGTGACTAATCAGTAAAACTACAATCACTGTGAAAAATGACAATCAGCAGCAGTGACAATTGAAATGGATGCTATGCAGAAGAATTGCAGCTCAGAAGAATGTAGAAGAAAGGACTTTACTTTTTTTGCCACTAGCAAGGACATCTTGCAAAGGACTGTTCTCAGAGAAGAAATTGACAATACTCAACATGAACCTTAAGGTATATTGAAACTCCTGAGCATAGTCTTGTAGGGGATGAGTGTAAAGCTGATTCAACACTTACCTGTTGTATGAAAGAAGAGTGCTTATCCAAAATTATCTCAAATGCAAGGATGCCATAATACTTGAATGGAACAATCATTGTGGTACCTGCCAAGATTATGATCAACTTAAGAGCCTTATACAAGTATTTGCCAGACCTATTTGCCAGACCTATTTGCCTTGAGAGCTAGGATTAACTCAGAACCTACCAAGTCAGCTTTGGAATACACATGGACACTACAAGTACTTAGTCATGAGTTTTTGCCTCAATTATGCCCCTGCAACATTCATGGCCTTGATGCATATCATCTTCCTGGAGTTCTTAGAAAGGATTGTGGTAATCTACTTAAATGACACAATAAAGGACAATAAGACAGAAGAGGACCACTTGGTGCACATTGAAAAGATCTCAAGGAAGCCAAGAGAGAACAAGCTATACAGCAAGCTAGCAGAGTATGAGTTCTACTGGGAGCACATTCAGTATCTGGGTCACAGTGACTAGCACAGGAGTGAGCTTAGACTCAAGAAGGAAGAAGTTATGAAGAATCTGAGGCAGCCCCAGAGCATTTCCAAGCTCATATCATTTCTCAGACTGGTTTTCTATTATCATAGATTTGTCAAGTCCTTTGCAAGTATTGCAGCCCCTTTGACTGATATCCTCAACAAAGACAACACCTTAAAGTGGGTCATAGCCTGTGATACTGCATTTCAGATGCTTAAGAATGCACTTGCCAAGCTGCCAAGCTTAAGAATACCTGACTTCAGACAAGAGCTCAATCTCTGCGCAGATGCTGCTAATTATGCTATTGGTGGAGTACTGAGCCAAGGACAGGAGAGAAAGAAACTCCTAGTTGCTTTTGAGTCCAAGAAACGGAGCTCAGCAGAGCCAGACTATCCAGCACATGAGAACACAATGCTTGTCATAATACACTACCTAAAGACATGGAGATGCTACATAGAAGTAGTCAAGTGCACAGTGGAGACTGATCATACCTAACTCAAGTGAATATTTACTCAGAACATACTATCCAGAAGAATGACAAGATGGAGTTGATACATTCCACAGCTTGACCTGGAGATTGTTTACTGCCCTGGAAAAAATAACAGGGTTGCAGACATGTTATCAAGACCAGAACAAGTTGCACAACTCTACCTGGTCATGAGTCCAATTGGTCCAGCCTATTGCCAAAGTTCTTTCCTAATGAGCTGTATGAAGATATCATGATCATTATCCAGTATGAAGCTAGCAAATTTGTAGTGCAGGATGACACATTTGACCAAGCTCTTGAAGGAAGCCCTATAGCCTATTGCCCCTAAGTTGCTTGTATGGACTTAGTATACAAGCTACACAATGGATGTGGACACTTGGAAACTGAAGTAACCTATAGACTTCTAAAAGCAAGAGCATGATGGCTTAGAATGAAACAGGATATGGATAGGTTAGTGAAAATATGCCCAAATTGTCAGAATAGCCAAGTTCAACCATGGAAAATACCTTAACTCTTTCTCTTGGAGCCTGTGAGACAATTTGAGAGATGGGGAATTGACTTATTGGTAGATTGCCTACTACTAGAAAATGCAATCAGTAGATTTCAGCAGCAATTGACCATACCACCATATGGCCATTGGCTAGAGCTGTACTAACAGCAAGTGAACAAGAAGTTGCAAGTTTCATCTACCCCACATTCCTGATGAAGTGTGGATGTCCTTTGGAAATCTTGACTGATAGAGGAGCAAACTTTATTGCAAAAACATTTGAAGCATACCTGGAAATGCAGCAGATCAAACATCTGAAAACATTGGCATATCTATGCTTAACCTAACAGTATATCAGTATTATCTATCAAATTAGTGGTATTAGTCAACAGATGAATAAACACATCTTTGTCAGACAGCTACTGATGTAATAGACTTATTCCGTTGGATAGTGCCAAATTGGGCCATGAGTGCCAAATGATGCCATAGTGTGCCAGAGAGGCCAAGTGAACCTATAGTTGTCCACAGAGTGTAAAACATAGCTCTGCATCTTCATGCAAAGCAGCCCCTGTGTTTCACATATGATGCAGAAGAAAATCCATTTTTTGATGTTTTTTGTGTATCAATGTTGTGCAGGATGTGTAAGCGCACAGAAGAGCTGAAGACATGCATCAGGTACTCATAACCCATGGCACTCTGAATCTAGCTTCTGTGGCTTGTAACATGTCAGAAAACTGCATGGCACTATCTTAGTCCACTGGTACTATCTGGTACTATAAGTGCTTTGTATAGATCTTACTTTAGGGCTAATAATTAAATATAGTGCCAGATAGTACCAGTGGACCAAGATAGTGCCATGCATTTTTCTGATATGAAACAAACTAAAGAAGCAAAATTCAGAGTGCCATGGTTAATGAGTACCAGATGCAAGTCTTCAGCCCTTCTGTGCTCTTAAGCATCCTGCACAACATTTATCCAAAAAAATGGTTAAAAAATGGATTTTCTCCAGCACAATGGGTGTAATACAGGGGCTGCTTTGCATGAAGTTGAAGAGCTATCTTTTACACTCTGTGGCCAAGTTTAGGTCTACTATGCTTTTCTGGCACTTAATGGCACTATTTGGCACTCATGGCTCAATGTAGCACTTTCCAACAGAACAAGTCTAGTTCATAGGGATGCACTGAAGCTTGCAAGTCTTGCTGGCAATACTGTGCCATTGAGATATTGGCACCATACAGGAGCAGATTCAGGGGAACCCACTCCACTCTAGTAGGGGAGCATATTTTGATCTACTACTTGAGTGTTTAAGCTAGATCAGCTTTAAGTCAAATCAGTTAGTTTGAAGTTAAACCCATTAACATATTGGTGTTGTCTATCAGGAGGCACAGGCCATAGTCTCTAAAAGTGCCAAAACAATGTAGCAGAGAGTTGATATGACTATATCACCCAAGGCTTTGATAGTTGGGAGCTTAGTATTGCTATGAAACAACACCTGGAATAAGTAAGAGTTATAATGAACAAGACCATTCAAGATCATTAGAGAATGTCCATTTGCAGCTTACCAACTAGTAAGTAAACAAGGAAATACCCATAAAGATCTATTCATAGAGAGAGACATACCTTGCAAGACTTACTGACAATGCTGAAGCATCAAGATACTGGTACCACAAGGGAAGATATTCAGAAGAGGCTTCTCAGATTTAGTGGGGACAATGTTATGATTTGATATGCCAATATTCAAGTCTAATTGGCTTTTAGGCAAATCAATTAGGTTTTTGTGTAGCCTAGTTGTAAATCAGTATTCTCTATCAAATCAATAGTGTTAGTCAGAGGATGAGCTTGCAGCACCTTATCAGCCAGATACCAATATATTGGGTAAGATCTAATTGGGTGATGATGATGCACTCAAATGAGTCAGCAGCCCCTGTGTTTCACTCATTGTGATGGAGAAAATTCATTTTTTGACCTTTTTTTTTGGTCAATATTGTAAAGGATGTGCAAGTGCACAAAAGGATTGAAGATATGCATCTGGTACTCAATACCCATGGCACTCTGAATCTAGCTCCTGTGGCTTGTAACATGTTACAAAAATGCATGGCACTATTTTGGTCCACTGGGACTATCTGGCACTATAAGTGCTTTGTATTGAGCTTACTTTAGAGCTAATATTTAAATATAGTACCCAATAGTACCAGTGGACCAAGATAGTGCCATGCATTTTTGTGCAATGTTACAAGCCACAGGAGCTAGATTCAGAGTGCTATGGGTATTGGGTACCAGATGCATATCTTCAATCCTTTTGTGCACTTGCACATCCTTTACAACATTGACCAAAAAAAAGGTCAAAAAATGGATTTTCTCCATCACAATGAATGAAACACAGGGGCTGCTTTGCATGAAGATGCAGATCTTTGTTTCACACTCTGTGGGCAAGTATAGGCTCACTTGGCCTCTCTGGCACACTATGGCATCATTTGGCACTCATAGCTCAATGTGGCACTATCCATCAGAACAAGTCTACTTTTAACTGAACCCCCTATTCCTCTACAACCCTAATATCAAGACTTATGACAGGTGAAATGTCTGAAATATTTGACTCTCTTACCCTCACGTAAGTTTCAGATTATATACATAATATTTGGTATTGGTGCCGCTTAGATCTTGACTGTAAGGGAATATGAATATGTTCTTAGATCTCAAAGAAAGTGGTAAATTCAGGACTGTAACTGAGTCCTACCATTACAATGTCCAGTCCAGAGTTGCTGGGTAAGTAATCAGCTGCTGAAAGACGCAATATAGCTCAATATTTTGACACTCCCCTTGAACTCAAAAATTTCTTGATCCCAATGTATTGCTGGGCTTTGTAAACAGTGGCATAGCTAATGGCTTTGATAGTATATATAGAAGCATTTTTTCAGTTAGGTGGTAAACTAAATCTACTAATCTATTTTCTACTGCTCCCCTGACAAGGTTGTGTTGTATGCATAATTGATTAGCTCTGGCATGATGAGTGGGATTTCTAGCTAGAGAGATAATAACTTGGTCATACTTGCAAATGCAAGTTGATTCTAAAGAATTAAAACCTAGGTCATTGAATGCTTCAATTACCATATAGCATCCCAAATTGCTTACAAGCTGCCAGATACTCGGCCTTAGTTGTAGTTGGTGCAAAGGTGGTTATCTTTTGCAATTTCAAGTGACAGCTGCAAATAATATAGTAATAAATAGTTAGTTGAAGAATGCCTATCATTGACATCCTTACTGCTATCTGATCACTATAACACTAAAGCTTGTGCCTGTGGACAGCTTTAGAGTATTCTAGTTCCATATTTACGGCACCTTTGAATTATGTGAGTGATCTAAATCTTAGTGATTTAATGCTAGCATTGGCTGAGATTTACTCTATTGCTGATTATTTTCCATAGGAGTTACTGAAGGCATACAATTCTCATGTTGAGGCATCTACAAATGTCCTGGATGTACTTGAACTGCTTGAGCACAACTTTTGGGGTAGATGTGTGATATATGACTTTGATTGAAAGAAAAAAGCTGAAATATTTGTCTAAATTGTTTGTGAAATCTGGGATGCAACAAGTCTTTGATGGTCTTTGCATGGCGTCTTAAGGGGATCAATACCTGTTAGTCAGGGGACTTTAAATTTGTGACATCTTTTTGACAGGAATATCACAATAACTTTTTATAGGGGCATGTTGCAGTTGTGAAAAGCCTCTAAGCAAATGAATCATGCATATGGAATAGGAAGTATTTGTGTAAAAATTTGTAACTTCACCTAAATATTCAGCTTACTTAGTCACTTAGATCATTACCTTCAGATCCTAGAAAATGCTGACCAAATATCTTATTGGGGCTTACTTAGAGTATTTTCACTAAAACACCAGGTACCCAGAACATGAAAATTCTCAAAGTTGTACAAACAACCCCTGACTTTGCACACATGCTCTTGGGACATTTCTGATTCTATTCTGAATGCTTGGTATGCCAAGATCCTGTAAAGGTATAAATACTACTATCACATTCAGTAAATCATTAAGTGAAAACCACATAATCTACTTGTCCTCCCAATCACTTCAAGTATCTTTAAGACTCCTACAACAGGTCATGAGCTCTGAGCTGTCACTCTTTGCAATGTCTACTACTGCTATTATTGGAATTTTTTCCTCTGCTGAATAGTTGGATGAATCTAACTACCAAGTGTGGAAGGTGAAGATGAAGATGCTTCTACAAGAAAGAGGCCTTTGGGAAATTGTCATGGCAGAAGAATGCCTGCCTAAAAGCCTGGGAGAAGAATTCTTAAAGTACTCAAAGAAAGAACACAGTGCCTTCAACTGCATTTGACTGGACTATAAAGACAAATTGCTAATTCAATGCTCAAGAGTAAGAATGGTAAAGAATGCCGGGAGAGCATTAGGCAACATCTATCAGTCATATTCAGCTGCTAAGAAAATGTATCTGAGACAAAAATTCTTTACTACAAATATGCAGCCAGGAGAAGAATCAAAATCTAATTAACAGAATTACCCTGCTGGTGGATAAGATTGAATCTATAGGCATGCCAACTACATTGAGGATGTGATAGTACCATCCTGAATAGCCTGAAAGACAAGTTTCAAGGCCCTGTATCAGCCCTAGAGTCCAGAACTGAAGTTTTGACCTTAAACTATGTATATGGAAGGCTCCTGGATGAAGAATTAAGAAAATCAAGCACTGTAGTGGGGTCATATTGACACCCACTGACAGATGTGTGCATTCCCATATTTCCTACTTCCCTATTTCTCTAATACACTTATTTAAGTTTTATCCCTTTGTCTTACCTGATTAGTACTATCTTATAAGCCAGTTGACTATCATACCTGCTTACCTTATTGCATAAGTTATCCCTCACTTTATGTAAGATTACTAGCAGTAAATGCTTCTATATTAGGCAAGTACCCATGACAGTACCTGCAACACATGATCAACCCATGTCACCATCCCTACCATTTCCATACCATGCATGGTATCCCTATGTTACACAGGTTTTGGAGTACTTTTTCCTGATTGGTTGGATGTGCTGTGCCTCTTAAAGCCTCTGGCACCTGCTTAGAGCATTCTTAGGTCATTCTGATGTCATTAAGATTTCTATTGATATCTGGAACCTTCTGGAACACTATTATTAGTACTCACTTAGACAGTAAGAAAAGTATATGAGGGAGGCTATCCCTCAACAATAAATTATCATCCCTTTTATCAATATACCAACTTGTTGATTAGTGTATCACTGCTACCTGCTACTACCTGAACATCCAACCCCAGACCACAGGACACTCCCAGGAAACCACGCTGACAGCAAACTGACCTTGGAGGCACTACTTGTGAGCAAAACTGAGTAGGTATCTTTTATTATATTTGATTCTTTCCCAAGTTTGTTCTTGTGCAGGCAAAGATACTTTTGTGTCTTTGTATCTATTGACCACAGCTGCATTCTTATCAAGTCCCTGCTGGTGGAGTTTACAATTGTTTTGACTTTAGAAGCTTTAGTACATTGCCATCTCAAAGGATGCTGAACCCAGCATATACTTTTGTTAAGATGCCAACTAAGTTGGTGATTGTAGCTCAATAGTTTTCCCTTGACACACTTGTGGCTTTACTCCCCATCACATTGGATTAGAGACAGAACCCAAGTATTCCTAGCAAGCTTGTGCCAGAGGTTATTGCACCCAGTTGACACCCCACACCAAACACTTGGGAAGTGTTGGATATATCTCTCCCTTGGACCTATACACCACCACAGTGCCAATAAGAAGGAAAAAAGAGGATGCTCTAATAAGCAATGATAACCAACAAAGGAGGTACCCAAGACACTACAAAGGCAACAGCAACCTTTTTTGCAACTACTGCAAAAGGAAGGACACACATCAGACCAGTGCCTCAAAAAGAGAGATAATCAGCAAAAGGAGCCTGAATATGGAAATGCTGCAACAACCGAATATAGACTATTTATATCTGCACTGAATATTGCCACAAACAAGGACTCTCTGACATGGTATTTTGACTCTGGAGCATCTCAACACTTTACACACCAAAAAGAACTTTTTACCCAGTATCAAGAAATTCTAGTTAAAAAGGTTCTCATGAGTAACAGTAGAACAATTGATGCAGTGGGAGAAGGAACTATCCAAGTAAACCTTGAAAGCAGTAAAGGAAGCCATACACTGACTTCTAAAGAAGTACTCTTTACACTAGAAATAGCCATGAACCTACCATCTGTAAGCAAGGCCACTGCAGAAGGACTCAGTTTCAGCTTTGACAATTTTGGATTCAGGATCACTGATCAAAATGGCACCCATATTGCTTTGGGTATCAGAGATCTGAATCTATACAAGTTGACATATATTCCATCATATATGGAAGCCAATATAAATAACTTAGATGAAGAAACACCAATGCATTAGCACAGGAGATTTGGGCACATCAATTTTGATTACTTGAGCAAAATGATCAAAGATCAGCTGATTTCTGGAGCAAAAATTGATACCCCAGCTAGTTTGGAGCACTGTAAAGCCTGCATATATGGGAAACAAGCCATACAACTATCTAAGAGCTCTGGGTTAGTCAAAACTAAGAAACAATTAGGTCTAATTCACTCAGATCCATGTGGACCTATGCAAATTTATCCTTAAGTGGGATGAAGTATTTAATCACTTTTATTGATGATTATACACGATACATATGGGTCTACTTCATGGAGGAAAAGGAGGAAGCTCTGTCTAAGTACAGTGAGTTCAAAGCCATGGTGGAGAGAAAAACTGGTGAAAAATCAAGAAAATATGCTCTGACAATGGTGGAGAATATACCTCAAAACTCTTGATCCACTTCTGCAAAATTCATAGGATAAAGCAAGAGACTACTGTACCATACTCCCCACAGCAAATTTGAGTAGCAGAACATGCAAACAGATCAATAACTGACATGGAAAGATATATGATCCATGATCAAATATTATCCTATGATTTTTGGGTGAAATCAGTTGCCACAGCTGTATACCTTGAATATAAGAGTTATGACAGAATACTTGGTGATTCTACTCCATTTAAAGTATGCTATAGATACAGGCCAAGTGCAGAACATCTAAGAATATTTGGGTGTACAGCATATGCCAAGAAACTGCTTGGAAATCAGTCAAAATTTGAGCCAAAAAGTGTCAAATGCATATTTTTGGGCTACTGCAATGAGAGTAAGGCATACAGACTCTAAAATGCTAAGGCAAAGAGGCTGATGTAGTCCAGGGATGTGTTGTTTGATAAAAATTCAAAGTTTTCACAAAAAATGACATCAGATGATGACACAAATATGATCTTAAGTCCACCAATAGTCAGTATTGAATCAGACCAAAACAATGAGAACTTTTTCACTCCAGAGAGCACTACAACCATGGTTCAGCCTGAATCAGTGCCCAGGAATATTCTAAAAGTGAGCATTCCAGTATCAAGTGCCAGGAGATTCAACTGGAGAAGAAATAGCCCAAATTGCTATATCAATGAGGGTACAAACTTAGCCTATGCATATTCAGTCCATATTGATGAGCTGCAGATTGTAACGGAGGCCCCAAATATCCCCCAGAAAAATTTATGGAGATCTGCAATGACTGACAAATACCATGCTCTGATGGAGAATCAAACTTGGGACTTAGTCAAATTACCAGGTGACCAAAAATCAATTTGATCAGATGCGTCTTTAAGACAAAATACAAGGTTTATGGTTTAATTGAAAGATTAAAAGCAAGACTTATGGCCAAAGGATACTCTCATTCAAAAGGACTTGACTATACTGAGACCTTTGTACCAGTTGCCAATTTTAATTCCATCAGATCAATACTGGCTATTGCAGCCAAATACAAGTTTTTCTATACATCAAATGTATGTAAAAACTGCATTTCTGAATGAAGACCTTGATGAGGAAATGTATATGGACCAGCCTGATGGTTTTGCTGACCAAGATAACCCCTGTTTGGTCTGCAAGCTTAAAAAATCTTTACAAGGTCTCAAACAATCACCAACAGCCTGGTATTGCAAGATAGATTCCTACTTAGAATCTTTAAGTTTCAAAAGGAGTAATGCTGACTATAATACATACTAAAAGCCATATAGAGCAAATCCAGTTCTACTAGCTCTATATGGGCATGAACTTATTTTAGCGCCAATAACCTAGAAACATTGGCACAGACTAAATCCAGTATATTTTAAGAGTTCAAGATGTCCAATCTAGGAGTACTCAGTTACTACTTAGGAATAAAGTTCTCCATAGACAGAAGTACCAGGACTATCACCCTAAGCCAATCCAGGTATATTCAAGATATACTAAAGAAGTACTAAATGGAAAACTGTAGACTGGCAGCTGTTATGAATAGACACAAGGCAGGAGGAAAAGCTAGGCACGGCAGGAAAGGACTTAGGTGTGGACCATCAAGGCAAGGCAGGATTCAAGGCAAGGCTGTTTATTCAAGACCTGTGTTTATCAGACTGAGGAATACTCAAGGGGGGATAGGACTATATATACTTTTTGGCTATATTGATGCCAAGAGATATTAGCTAATACTAATGGGGTTGTGGGGTGAGGCACAGCAATGGTGCTGGGGATAATGACATAGATGACACGGCACTGAGACAGGATGGGGAAATGGATTGGGTCACCTGATCATGTGACTAAGTCATGTGACCTGGTATTTCCATATATGGTACTGGACTATGAAAAATACGATGGAAAGCTTCCATGGAATGTTCCATTGTGTAACAATGGTTTGGAATGGTCAGGAACTTTCTGGAAGGTGGTAGAAGGTTCCAGAAGGAATCTCTTAGAAATTGAGCTAGGAAGCTGAAACTTGGCATGGGTGTTCATGGTTGTCATGTGATCATGACACTATTCTCCTCTTCCAGGCAAAGCTCTGTTTCCCTTTGGGGTAGGTTTTGCAGGATATTGTTGGTGGAACTGGGTAACTAGTTCTTGACAATTAGTGAGATGTGTAGCTGGTTCCCATGTTTGGTCACTTGGGCCATAACCAATCCAGTCTACTAAGTAGCACAGCTTTGACCGGATATACTTGGAGTCTAGAATCTGTTTAACTTCAAATTCTTGATGTTGGTCAACCTGGATAGCTTGGGGCTTTGCTTCTTGCCGGTTTGGCAAGGTGTTCCTACAATACGGCTCCAGTAGGGACACATGGAAAGTATCATGGATTTGCATACTTGCTGGTAACTGTAGCTGATATACTATAGGGCTAAGCTTTGTCTTGATCTTGAAAGGACCAAGTTTCTTGAAATCCAATTTGTCACAAGGGCGGTTGGTGCTGATGTTTCTTCTGAGCAGCCATACAAAATCTCCTTCATTAAGATCAGGGCTGGGATGCCGTTTTAGATTGGCAAATTTCTTGTAGCTTTCCTGAGCTAAGGATAGTTCTTCCTTGAGGGTATTCTGGATGTCCTGGATTGCTTGGGCATGTTCAGCCGCATGTGGGCTCATTGGGTTTGTTGGGATCTGGATATCAAACTGAGGGTGGAATCCATAGTTTGCATAGAATGGTGTAAAACCGGTTGCACTATGGCTTGAGTTGTTGTAGGCAAACTCAGCAACAGGGAGTAGATCAACCCAATTGTCTTGCTGGTAATTGATATAGCACCGGAGGTATTGCTCTAGAATCTGGTTGATTCTTTCAGTCTGGCCATCAGACTGTGGGTGGAAGGCAGTAGAGAGCTTGACTTGAACACCAAGGTATTGCATGAAGTGTTTCCAAAACTTGGACACAAACTGTGGGCCTCTATCTGACACAATATCACTGGGGATACCATGAAGGCGGAAATTATTCTTCAGGACTAAAGCAGCAGTTTCTTTTGCATCAGTGTTCTTACAGCAAGGGATAAAGTGAGCCATCTTGGTCAGCCAGTCAGCCACTACAAGTATAGCATTGAAGCCACATGACTCAGGGAGGTCAGTAATGAAGTCCATAGATATAGATCTCCATTGGTGTTCTGGGATAGGCAGGGGTTGAAGAAGTCCATTGGGCTGGTGTCTGGCTGGTTTTGCACGGTTGCAAATATCACAAGTCAGAATGTACTCTTTGATAAGAGTTATCATTCTAGGCCACCAGAAATCTCTTTTGATAGCATTCAAGGTTTTGGCAGTACCAAAGTGGCCTGCAGTCATTGAATCATGCCAAGACTTAATGATGTCCAGCTGGGTGGCAAGGTCTGGGACATAAAGCTGCTGCTTGTGGTAGATGAGGTTGTTTACCAAATGCAGGTTCTGGATGTTTGGGAACTTGGGAGGGGGCCGAACTGGGGATTCCAGATATTTCTTGATGGTGCTGGAAGTCATATCAGAGGCCTGGGATTCTGATATCCTTACTAGGGATGAAGGGACAACAAGACTTGAGGACTGGGTGGCAAGAATCTCAAAATGTTTCTTGCTCAGCAGTGGGTGTTCCATTTGCCAACAGGCATCATCTCCCTCTTACAGGGCATATTCCTTTTTTCTGGACAGGGCATCAGGCTTTCCTTGCTTTGCACCAGGTCTATAGGTGATAGTAAAGTCAAAGCTGGACAGGAAGAGTGACCATCTGGCTTGTCTCTGGTTTAGTACTTTGGAAGTTGCAAAGTACTCAAGGTTCTTATGGTCACAGAAGACTTTGATTTTGTGTTTTGCACCGTCCAGGTAGTGTCTCCATTGCTCAAAGGCCACAATGATGGCAAGCAACTCCTTATCATAGATATCATAGTTGATCTCTGCAGGGGAAAACTTCCAAGAGTAGAATGCAATGGGGTGCAAC
>MCFE01000078.1:0-181022 GCA_002104905.1 Basidiobolus meristosporus CBS 931.73
TATCAATGAGCCCCAGACTGTAAAAGAGGCCCTAAATAGCCCACAGATAAAGTTTTGGAGATCTGCAATGACTGAGGAATATCAGGCCCTAATGGAAAATCAAATTTGGGACTTGGTCAAATCACCAATCAACCAAAAATCAAGTGGATGCAGTTGGGTCTTTGAGACAAAGTATAAGGCTAATGATACAATTGAAAGATACAAAGCAATACTTGTGGCCAAAGGATACTCTCAAACAAAAGAACTTGACTATACTGAGACCTTTGCACCGGTTGTGAAGTTTAATTCAATAAGATTGATATTGGCTATTGCAGCCAAATATAAGTTTTTTATTCATCAAATGGGTGTCAAAACTGCATTTTTGAATGAAGAACTTGATAAGGATGTGTATATGGACCAGCCTGATGGGTTTGTTGACCAAGATGACCCCCATTTGGTCTGAAAGCTTAAAGAGTCTCTATATGGACTCAAACAATCACCAAGAGCCTGGAATTGCAAGATAGATTCTTATTTGGACTCTTTGAGTTTCAAAAGGAGTAATGCTGACTATAGTATAGATTATAAGCCAGATAGAGCAAATCCAGCTCTATTAGCTCTATATGTGGAGGACCTTATTATTGTTGCCAATAACCTAGCAACATTGGAAGAGACTAAACCAGCTTATCTAAAGAGTTCAGGATGTCCAAACTAGGAGAATTCAGTTACTACTTAGGGATAAAGTCCTCCATAGACAGAAGTACCCAGACAACTGCTCTAAGCCAGTCCAAGTATACTCAAGATATACTAAAGATGTATCAAATGCAAGGCTGTAAACCAGCAGCTATCCCAATGGAGACAAACATTGACTTGGTCAAAACTCAACTAAATCAAGAGAGCTTGGTGCCATCTGAAATCCCTGACTTTCCTTGGCAATCTATGGTTGACAGTCTGATGCATATCATGCTTGGAACATGTCTACATATCTCATATTCAGTGGGAGCTGTCAGACAGCATAATCAGAACTATGGATCTGATCATATTGCAGCAGTTAAGCGGATTATTAGATACCTAAAAGGAACTGCTGATATCTGCTTAAGATACACTTATAAGCATTCAGAACATAATCTTGTGGGATACTCTGATGCTGATTGGGACAAAACTTGGAAGACAGATGATCTACCACAGGATACACCTTTCTTTACTGTCAAGGAGCAATCTCTTGGAATTCAAGAAAGCAACCAACTGTAGCACTTTCCACCACAGAGGCAGAGTATATGGTGGCCTGTGAAGCTGCAAAAGAAGCAATGTGGTTAAGAAAGCTTTTTAACTATATAGGCTTAATTCAAAAAATTCTATTACTTTATTTCAAGATAATCAAGGATGCATACAATTAGGTAGAAATCCAACTTTTCATACTAGAACTAAGCACATAGATATTAGACATCATTTCATAAGTAAAGCTATAAAGAACAACTTAGTTAACTTAGCCTACGGTCCTACAGATGAAATGATTGCAGACATATTACCAAACCATTAGCTAGAGACAAGTTTGAATATCTTAGGTCAAAATTAGGACTAGTCAGTATGAACATTTAGTTGAGTGGGAGTGCTGTAAAATCTGTAATTCCACCTAAATATTCACCCAACTTAGTCACTTGTATCATTACCTTCAAATCCTAATGAATACTAACCAAAATCCTTCTTGGGATTTACTTGAAATATTTTCACCAAAATATCAGGTACCCAGAACATGAAAATTCTCAAAGTTGTCCAAACAGCCCCAAACTTTGCACACATGCTCTTGGGACCTTCCTAAGCCTACTCTATGTGATTTTATGCAATACCATGTAAAAGTATTAATACTACTTTTACATTCAATAAATCATTAAGTGAAAACCACATAATCTACTTGTTCTCCCAATCACTTCCAATATTGCCAAGACTCTTACAGCTGTTTCCAGCATTTTATCATGCATATAATAGGAAGCTTTTCAAATATTCCAAATGACCAAATCTTTGCTCAGATGCTCTTGGGACTTTGCAAGCAAAATTTTTAGGCTTCTTCTATAGGATTATACCAAAGTATAGATACTGCCTTCATGTTCAGTGAATCTTTAACTAGAAACCACATGCAATCCACATGTTCTCCCAGCCACTATCAATATATCCCAAATCCTCATAGCAGTATGCAGGTACTCTTCAACACATGTTCAGGGCAGAATAAGTGGCCCAAGAATGTGTCTTCAGGTAGAGTAGAAAACCATCCAGAGCCCATAACACAAAAGATATGTTATCAGCAGATAGTGCAGGTGTGATATGCTTACTAGGAAAATGGCATGAATCCAATGGTCCACAGGTGAACAATATATTAGTGATGTGAATGCACCACATTCATTAAGGTTTGTGAGGATGAAGAATATGCGGACTTCTGCTTTGCTAATAAGTGTGCTGATTCCTACAAGACAACAGTTCAAATTCAGATGTTGACATCATGGATGGAGACATGAGGCCTCTGAGTTCAATGGCAATTAGGAGGATTTACCCAAACATAAAAATAGATCGAAACTACTTTACCTATATGGGCCTATATAGGGACATGTCCTGAATTGGCGATGAGTAGTTACTGATGACAACTTCTATTATAAAGCGATTTCTATGATATACAGTAGCATGTGGGAGGAGGGAGTTCTATGGTTGCGTTGCTGTATAATCTACGGTTAAACAAAGTCTATAATGCCAGTAAATGACGACGGCAAGGAGGGCGAATACAATCCATACAAAAGAATAAGGGCAACAACTTAAATACAGGAGGGGTTTTACATAGGATGCCGTAAGAATGCATGCGTAGGCGCGCCACAACAAAGATAGATTACATCAGCAGTCGCTTGACTGATGAAACCATGAGGATTAATCCAACATGCCAGCGAGCTTATGATACGGCGCTATGTAATCACGATCGGACTCTTGATACCACCAGGTATCTCCATAGATCCCGTGCTCGCGGATTTGACTGATGAGGCTGCCCGAAAGCCCACCTTTCACAAAGAAGCATTTTTGACAGTGTAGGTTAATGATCTGCAGGTTCGGCCGTAGAAGCAACAGGCTCAGCACATCCTCATCACGCAATTTGGAGTTGTTGCAGAAACTGATGGCCCGTAAGTTCGGGCAATTCCTGGCCACCTCTTTACACAGCTTGCTGTTCATGATTCGCCCTCTCAGGTCCAGGAATTGCAGTTGCCCGCCGATCCCTTTGAGCAATGGACAAAGATTGGTATCGTCCATCATCGTGCTGAACGTCTGCAGTCGAAGGTTTCGTAAATTTTTGCAGTGCGTAGCGACCATGTGAACGATTTGCTCGTTAAGCCGGACGCCACTCAGATTTAAATACTTCAGGCCGCTTCTATTGGAGCAAACCATCGGCTCTATGGACTCCTTTGAGATCTTTGTCTTTGCGATGGAGAGGCTGTATAATGAGCGGCAATGACGGGCGACCAAATGGCCGATTCGGTCGTTCATCAAGTTGTTCCTTGAGATGTCCAAGACTTTCAGGCTAGAACCGCACCTGCAGAGTATAGCTGTCCATGCTCGTATCCCCGGCTTTTGATTGTGCATCACGTTTTGAAGACGCAATGTATGCAAACTCGATCCAATATGCTCGGCCAAGGATTTTATGTCGGCATTGGTCAACTTTGTGTTGTAAAGGCTAATGGATGTCACGGACTTGCCGAGGGATTTCCAGAGAGCGCTGGAGGCATCTCGAACCGTCGACAACGAGATGCTGAGCTCAGTCAGCTGCTTAGGGAAGTAACGGGCGATATCTAGGCATATCTGATCGAAGAGCTTGAGCGTGTCATCGAACCGAATAAAATTCAAGGAGGTGATGTTTGGACAAGCATCGCTGATTTGCTCGATGTATTTGGCTGTGAAAACTCCGCCCGCAACCGTGAGCTTCGTCAGGTTGGGAATTCGAGGGAGTAGGAGCGAGAAAAGAAAATTCTCAACAAATGGGCCGGCTATCTCGAGGGATTTCAGGTGCTTTAGAGGGCCGATCTCTTCAAAGAGGCCCAAGGTCTCTTCGTTGAACTTGGGCTTTTGACAAATGTGATTGGAAGGATTAAAGTTCATTAGCAACTTGAGCTCTTCCAGATATGGGCACTGTTTGATAACGTATCCAATATCTACGATCAGGCTGTGGTCACATGTGGTTGCGGTGAAGGTCAGTCGCTTTAGACTAGGGAAGGTGAAGAAGAGGGACGAGAGGAAAGAGGAGCTTGGACGGCGCTGCATATAGTTGTCGAACGACAGGATGGAGAGGGTGTGTAAATAAGGCAGGAATTTGATCAACCGCTCTATCAGGTGCAGTGACAGGAGGTTTCCCTTGTATCTTTCCAGGTCCAGCTCGCGCACACAACGGGCGACTGCAAAGGGGGTGTCAGTACGTATGGAGTGGTGAGTCAGGGCATAGAAAAAACCGACCTTTGCTGTTAACCGCAACTGTATTCATGAATGAGATAAGGCTATCTTTAGAATGGAAGACTGGCTTTCTCCACAGCAGATGGGTGGCAAAGGAGCTCCATTCTGTGTTGACGAGGGAACAGGAGTAGAGGTCTTTTGGGGAATCGATGAGGTATGTGAAAATCAAGTGTAGGAGCTCGCCATTGATACGGCTTGAGATAAACGGAGAAACTAAAGGTGGAAATGAATTGGAAGGTTTCATTTGATCAAGCAACCGGCCAGGACGGATCAAGGGCCAATTTATACGAAACCATTACAGCATATGGATTTCTTTGGAAATCGGGTAATTTGCTAAATCCATCAGTTGATCGCAGTTTCCCTTAGATTGGTCTCAGTAGTTTCGGCCGAGAGGATCCACCACCAGCTGGAACACAATGATCGATATTGCCATCAGCGGCCGTTCATTTGTGGACAGAAACCGATATAGCCCTGTAGATGTGCTTTTGGTCTTCCAGGACAATGTCATTTTCCAAGAGTATGTACACAGGCATACTCACAAGGTGGCACTAGCCAATAAGAGTCTCGATCTGAGTGAAAGTCCCTAAATATTAAACTAGGGTTGGATAAATAGGAGTGGAACAAAGACATCACGACGAGATGAATGCCTTGTTCCTTGCTTGATGTCTCTTACTCTCATGAACGTTGTACATAAGGATACACTTTCGAATAAACATATCGGTATTGAATCAACAAATCCCAACGGCTCGATTCCATCCTGATGAGCAAAGTCTAGCCCGCAGCAATGCTCTCGCCGACACTTCCCTTGCTAACGCCAACCACCCAAAGGTCTGACCTTGAGTCTGCATGCATTGCTCCTGATGCAAACGATCAATAGAAATATGCCTACAGGCGTTGGCCCTTGTAGGGAGATCAGAAAACATTATTCGATTCCCCGCGTGTCCCTTAATGCCTGTACATCAAGCCTTACATTTACAATTCGGCCTTCACGGCCAGCTTTCCAACCATTCACCTACTTTTATGAGGAAGGCTGAAGAAACCTAGAAAAGGCCATCCAGTTTTATCCGAAGACGGTGATGTATGTTATCCACCGATTCCTCCAAGCAGACATCCATCTGTTCTTGAAGCCCGGTGCATGTCCCTGTAGCTGCTTCTACTCGATACTACGTCGCTGTCGTCATTGATACTGGATACATCCCTTGAGTGGACACGGCACAACTCCATCCCCCTTTTACATTCACTTTAGTTACTGAAGCACATGATCTTTGAATTGGAACTGTCCATAAGAAAGGAAATCTGGATGCTCCAAGTCCGCATACTGGTATCGGCGTTCTTTAGGAAATGGCTGTTGTGGAACACCATACTCTCACATGATGCTGTAACCCACTCGAAACCATGGCCATCTACAGATCGAGAAGTGCGTGCTACTGGGAAGCGTAAATGTAGCTGCCACCAGAAAATATAGGTAATGTGAAGGCACCCAACACCTACGCCATCGATCTGCTATGATTATTGTCAAGCAATCATGACCAAATCAAATTGAATCTCCTACCCCAACAAATGAACTATTTTTCCTTTTAACTTCTCCAATACATGTGTAGCCCATTAGAATGCACGGGAATGCAGCTGTCTCCAGGCTGTACCTATTGAAATCCATTACCACTAGCAGCAACCACTGGTCTATTAGAGGTTCTGGACCCGCCGTCAGCATGGCAATGAATCTGTTGGTGTGATATTCTCGAAATGTTATTTTTGATAATGCTGATATTGATGTTGCGTTGGCACTTATCAAGACGGGTAAATAAATCACCGGAAATTGGGCAATTGTTCGCCGCTGGGATTGGCTGGGGAGCAAGGTGTTTCAAAAGAAATCCGAATTATCCTGGGAAATGATGGGCATGTTTTGTCTCTTGAGGCAGGCAATTTCCCAATGTATGCATTCGAATGGCGACGTTTGTACACCAGCCAATGTTGGTGGCACATTCCTCAGTGTTCTTACAATAGTCGTCCGGCTTTCCATAAATGGTTTAGAATTAAGATTTTAACAGTAGAGTGGTTACACTGCCAACTACTGCATAGGATGTAGGGGGATGCAGGCGGCTTTTGGGCTGTAATATTACGCAGGTGAAGCCCGGTGATAGAATTGGAAATGAACCTGAATAATGGAAATCTCGATTAGCAGCCTTCTCAAGCCATCCTTACTGTGCACAAGTTGATTGTGGCCATGATCATCTGCTTATCAAGTACGCAAGGATGAGTGCGCCGCCGAGAAGGTTGGTCCATTCAAAATTGACGCTTACAAGAGCCAAGTGTTCATATGACCAGTATCAAAACATCTAGCCTTCAGCAAGCTCAAATGGCGGGTCAAACACGATATCGAAGGTAGATTCGCTCCTTTTCGCACTCAAGATCGATCAATTAGACTCTTTGTTTGATTTCCCTAAGAAGCAATCCAGCGGCCATTTGAGATTTACTTCGTATGCTTCGGCTCATTCTCCTCAATTGGATGCATCCCAGTCCGAGTAGATATATCGTCAGGTTTCATCCCAGGAAGTCAACCCTTGTCCTCCCATATTGGCTGCCCGCTTTTGGGTCACTGCATTCCTTGGCTTTCCCTAATTCATTCCACAGGACTGTCTAATAGAGCGGACCTCAATTGGGATATGAGATTGTCTCAACAGACCCATGTGTTTAGGAATGCTGATATTCAATGATGGCATGCATCAATAACATTCTTGTTTACCACCCCATGCAGAACTCGCAAATATGGAATCGATGGCGAATTCTGGATCTCGATTTGGCGCAATAACAAATTCCCCACTGTAACTCTTTCTAGTTTAATTAGTTTAAGGTCACGCATAAGTGATGTCGTATAAGAGATGGGATGCACGTATGTTTCACTGAGGTTAATTTAAACCGTTGAGGTTCCTTGCTGTATATTTCTTTGGCTGACTATTCAATCAGCGTGGGGCGGCCGTCGACTGAGACGACGGTAGTGACGGATGCAAGCTGACCTATAAAACACAACGTCGTAACTTCAAGATTTGGGGTCCCATGCTTGCCATATAAGGCCTTGCACAAGGGTAGAACATACGTGCGTTATGGTTGCCCGTCCTCTAGACGTACTGGGCATTCTGGCTCTTGAAGTATCACAAAGCCACTCGACCGTAGGTGACCAATGTTCCCCTGAATCGACGCTTTCTGGAATTTATTGATAAGTGCCAATTCGGATGCTCAAGATGCCATTGTACCAGATAGCTGAATTATTTGGGGCGTGATCAAATTTGTTGTATTCTAGCAATCAGCAGTATGGCAGGAAATCCATTTCTCTTTCGTCAGTAAACTCTATTGCAACCTTGATAAACAAGCCAAATACCATTCATACGTATGCCTCTCAAAAGCACTATCTGCTGGCCAGTATCACCAGAGGTTTTCCATATCAAGCCTCTGTATTTACCCTTACGGATGATGACTTTGCACAGCTCTGGCCTTGACTATTATGGTTTGTAATATATATCTCAACGAGCAGCCAACCCCACTCCGTTCTGCAATACATACATATCAGTGTTGGAGTGGTTTAGACACCCTAGCATTTAATCGATGAGAAGAGGATTAATATACTGATATATATATTGCTGCCAATATTCCGTAGCTGGTCTGAAGCACTGTTACACGTCCAAGTGAAAAGGCATTGTTACATAAAGTGAGGTAACAGTATTTGATTATAAATGATCCATTATCAAAATACAATAGAGGTGCAGGCACTGAAGGGCCACCCATTGTGCTGAAAAATGTTTAGCGACTGGACGCTTGGGTACTATTTCCTGATGGTGTGCATCGCAAGAAGATTCTGTAGGTTTTCCATCGTACTTTTCGTCTTTGAGTTGTGACTTGACAATTGATGAAATTGCAATTGGTGCGAAGGTTCCAGACCTTTCGGTGCCCAAACAGAGAGTATGCCGTACCACTAGATAGAGCTCAGGAAACTAAGTGCTTCAGAGAAATGGGCTGTCACTCGACCCCAGATAGGCTCTTGGGAGGAAAGATCAATACAGGTACAATAGCACCTTTTCTTTATACACAAGTCAATCATACCGACGTTGCTCGATTCAAATACGACCTTCGGTTTACTCCAGCTACTCTGAGTATGGGATCGAGATACGTAACAACCAATGGTTGATTGATCCCACCAAATTCCAATCACGCCTACGTTTATTGTTCGGAAAACGGCTGGAGTCATCCATATAGTTAAGATTTTCATACTCAGACATCTAATTGGGCTTGATCTAATGAAGACTGACAATGTGCCTGCACGTGTGCAGTGTCTCCACCATTGTTTTCTTAGTCTTCGAACAAGCCTAACGATGAATGTGTAGGCTTTTTATCGTATATGATTTGATGACAGACTTGGATTTACAATCAGATATTTATACTAATTTAGGCCAGTGATAATTTTGCCAAGAATACCTGGGTTTTCTGGCCAAGAATATGGGCAAGGCTAGGGTGAGCCTATGAAAAGTTTTCCCTCTTGAATCATGCCTTCTTGGACAACCTTGGCATTTCAAAGACCACTATCCAACTGGTTCTTTACCGAGGCCATCTGCAATCTTGGCATTTGAAGTCCACGTAGGCATCTATATGATCTGGGGTATTCTAACATGGGAACACAAGGGAAATTAGCATAGATCATCAATTATGTGAAATAGCATTGTAAATTTCGAACACCAATACTAAATCAGTCACCACACTTTGCCAAGCCCACATTGTATTTTTCGTTGGGCGAAAACGGTCTTTCGCTGTATGGGCATTGATGTTCCTTGTTTCTATGATATCTCACTGATTTTATGGGATACCAGCTTCGCTATACAAATTTACACAGCCAGGGCATGTGTCATTAGACTCCACGACTTGGCAAGAAAAACCTGGTAATCGGATTTGTACTACAAAGCGGACTAGAAATGCTTAATACTCTAAATTTTCACCGACGCAAGAGTTGCTATACATTTGTATTGTTGTAAGCACTTTATATCAACCATGCAATTGAAAAGTTGGCCCCTCCAACCTCCCCCATGTGTTGGCAAAATGTCCCTACTCCCAGGTATATAATACCAGATGAACTCAGCAACTTCCATCAAACTCATCTCCTCACTTCTCTAAAACAACCATGTCTATCAAGAGCCTCATATTCTTTGCCGCAGTTTTGGCAGCAAGCCTACTTGGATCTGTTTACGTAGAGGCTTTATCGTGCCAGGATTGCCTGACCAATGTGCCTTATCAGTCTATGCCTGGCTGTGCGGCATATGATTCCAAGAAGGACATGTCTTTACCGCCTACAGACCTCGCAAAGAAATGCAACTGTGAAGTTGCCGCACATCCCGAATCCTTCAACCTGTGTAATACCACTTGTTCTCAATCCCTAATAGACTACCAGAAGGACCAAGTTGGAATCATGAAATTCATGTTTTCATGCAAGAGTCAAGGAACAAATGGTGCATCCCACCTTACTCTTCAGAACGGCATTCTTTTGGGCTCCGCTATCTTCGTCGCCATGCAACTGGTATTGGCATTATAAACATGCTTCACAGAACTACAGCCAATTGGTATCTGACAAAACTATTGCAATATCTGCCAAATTATCCATCAATTATTCATACCCTACCTCTATTGCTACCAAAGCACTATATTAAACTCAAATAAACAACCCTGACTTTAGCTCATTCATTTTGTGTATTCAATGCTCATAACATATCATGCCACTAGGCGTATTGGTGCCGCATCCATGATACTAGGAGCGAGGTCATACCGAGGGTGTTCTTTCGTGGCTTTCCATTGCTATGAAGACCATTTCTATCTCATTCCTTCCCTCATATGAGCATTGGAAAGCCATGCAAAATTCGTGCAAGAGTACATGAATGCGATCTAAATCCAACAATACGGAAGCGATTATCGAGGCTTCAAACCTTGGCGTACCTGCACCAGAGATTCCCTGGTAGTAAATAGCCAAAAGGTTTTGGCTTATTTCTGTCATCAAAAGCAATAAGCAGGGGAATTCATCTAGATAACAACTGATATATTTATGAATGATAAATATGAAGCCATAAAAATATTAAGGTTGAACCATATGCGATTCTCATCTATCCTCATAATAAGCGGTCTAGTCGACTACTAGGCTCCGGCCAACCTAACTTGGCTGTGATTCTGGCTTGTAAAAACGGCACAACTGTAGCACTGAATGTCTTTATTTCCAACATAAAACGGAAGAACAACACCGAAAATCTTGAATGTTTGGGCCGAAAGGGATTAAATAAAAACACCCAAGGGGACAAACGATTCTTTGGAAAATGCGGTTGCACTCAAGTTCTCGTTCTGCAAAAACTTGGTGGGGAAAACCACCAGATGCCCTCGGACTTTACTCAGGATCTCTTTGATTTCCTCGTTGGATTTTGTCTTCAACGCACTGTGGCCCGTCATGACCAGGTTGGAATTAGGTACGAATCCTGTATACTCCGTCCAGTTGGTAACAGTATCATCTGGCACGCATCGGAATACCATTCTATATATCTCAGTGTTGGTAGTGGCTGTCTTGGTCCATACGTCGTTGAAGAACCGATCCGATAGTGGATCCATGACTGGATTATCATTGGATTGTGGTGCTTGTTGTGGTGGTGCTTGTGGCACTTGTGGCGCTTGTGTCTCATTATTGCCACGATGGAAGTGTCGCTGGATTTTGTCACCAAGTGCGTGCGCACTAAACATACGATGCGAACTGTCGCTGCTCTGGTAGTCGAATTGGCCACCGGGCGCTGGCATAGGCATTGGCATCGGCATTGACATGGGTGCTGGCATAGGCATTGGCATCGGGAATTGGTTGCCATAATCCAAAGGTCTCTCGGGGGTAGGCATCTGGAAGTGGGGCTCGGTGCCAGGAATTTGAGCGCTTGGTTTCATTGGGTCTTGAAGTTCGTTCTTGGATTTTGTGTCATCATGCAAAAGGCCGACGTGCTCTTTGAAGATAGCGCAGCGAAGAGTATGAGCAAATTTGCTTGCCATATACTAAAATGCCTTTAGTATCAATCACATTTGCTCCCGGCGAAATGTAAGGTTTACCTGCTCCCCATTCATGAACGATGGGACCTCCTCTTGGTCTTCAATAATAACAGCGATTTCTGAGTCTCTGTTGCCAAGCATAGAACGATCGTTGATGTTTGCTGAAAGAGAATCGATAAATCGTTGGGCAGGAGAAAAGGGTTGCGCATTGACCTACCTGAACCGCAGATCACAATACGGTCGTCCACGATCATGAGTTTACTATGAATGTAGGTGAGCTCGGTCACATATTCACCCTCTTTGTGCTCGTAGTTCGTCACCATATTCGAGGTTTGCATAGTGTTGTTGACAGTCGTGTTGCATGTTTGAGGATACGCGTTGGACAAGATCACGTCGTATGTTGTGACCATGTTGGTTTGATGTGGCTCGGGGATCACCTCGTGTCTGGTCACGTAATTGGAGAGAGGCTTGCTGTCTAATCTATTTTGCGAATACCTGTTATCCCCTA
The DNA here is from genome assembly GCA_002104905.1 of Basidiobolus meristosporus CBS 931.73. Classification (NCBI taxonomy): domain Eukaryota; kingdom Fungi; phylum Basidiobolomycota; class Basidiobolomycetes; order Basidiobolales; family Basidiobolaceae; genus Basidiobolus; species Basidiobolus meristosporus. Next base: position 12,008 of record MCFE01000078.1, read on the forward strand.
ATAACAAACGATCAAAACGAGAAGATATCTCGTCTCCGGAGAGCTCGTTCATAGCATTAGAATCAGAATATGGGTTTCGGATCATATCATAGTTGCGTAAACCATAGAAGGTGATGTAATCGGAGGGATTGATTCTTGCCTCCGCCAGCTTTTCGAAAATTGACGACCCGCCTCGGCCAATTGTGCGATACTGCCAATCCATGACAAGGCGAATGGTATTGGCATCAGAAGCATTCACCTCACTTTCGAACGCCGGCAGGAGGGGCATGGCAACAATAACACGGAACTTCGTATTCTCTTGGTTGGCACGGATGATACGCTCGACAAGGGCCTAAAATCCATCACAACTAAGACACAATAGCAGCAATAGGCCCAGACACACAACTTACCTGGGCGATCTTGTTCTTGATCTCGTAAGTTTCGGAGTCGATGGTCGAAGAGACTGTGCGTAACAAAAGTGCGATGCATAGGATTAACGAGCCGTTTGCTTGGGCAATGGTACGAAAAGGCAAATTTACCAAAGAACTGATTCTCGATATAAATGAAGTGCTTGGCGTTGCGAATATTCTCCAGATAAGCCGTGTAAATGGAGTGCTATGGTACAGGATGAATATGGTTAGGTCACCGGGGAAAAGCATTTGTGTAGATATAAGGTGGCTACCTCAGTTTCGATTCCACTGCTCCACTGGCCACCACTTCTCAACACCTGGATTTTACAAGAACCTTTGGCGTTCGCATAGTCGGGGTTCTTCTCTTTGAATACGTAGCTTAGAAATGCCATGTCCTTTTTCTGCATTCCTTTTTCGGATTTAATGAAATTCCAACGATCTACAAAATGACGCTCGACATCTTCAACCGGCGGACCGGTTATGCACAGCGCAATATCATGCCATGGCATCCTGGCGACGTATTTGCGGTTGATAAGCTCTTGATAGTATTGGGACACTACAAGGGAAACACGTGTTTAGCAAAAAGATTTTGCCGCTACCCAACGGTTATGATCTTAGGCATGTACCATTTGCAAAGTCCTTGACTCTGGGGTTGGAATAATCTTGCCCAGGCCATGTGTTATTCGCAGGGTCGTAATGATAGTCAGCCAATCGGTGCGAATGCGTATCAAATCGACTAAAGAAGTTTAGTAAGTCATCTGTACTCTGTGGCAACGTCATTACAGTGCTAGTGGTTACCCGTAGCATAAATCCAAACCGCCCAAGAAAGCAATCTTGGTGTCAATCAAGCAAATTTTCTGAATCCAAAATGTTACGGTCAGTAACGGTGTTGGTCTAGGTCAATAATGGAGTCGACAACCCACCTCATGATGCTATAGTGTTGTAGGAAAATGATAGGCATTTGTAGGCATTAGTGACGGTTTGTGTAGATAGTGAGCAACTGAATCAACATGGAGTCTTACGTACAGCCCAAAACATGGTTCCGCCAGCACCATGGTCAGGATGGCGCTGAACTGTAATGTTAGGATGCAAGGCCTGAAGTGTAAACTTGGTATAGTGGGAATCAATGGTCAAGGCCATCGACACCTCTTTGTAGACCATGATATTCACTATAACACCCTCTTCGGCTTTCTTTTTTAGCAGGCGGTCGAGGCGAAATTCTTGGTTTTCACTCGGTGGTCGACGAAGATACTATAACGGTGGGATCAAGATTAATGCTCTCGCGTAAATGAAACTGAATTGAAGAAATACGCTTCGGGTAGAACAGAAACGTAGCAAGCATTCTCAGGAGCACTAACCACTTCGGGACTAAGCCACCAATCCATGATGAAGATCGTTTCTTTGGCGTGTAGAATGGCTTCCGAGACTGCGTAAAAATAGTCCTTTCCATCAACGAACCATTTAGCATATGCTCCGTACCTCTCAGGTGCGAAGGAGGAATATCTGTTTGTGTTTTCTGCCATTCCGTTGGTACCTAAACTTTTCCGAGGTGAAAGGATTGAAAGGGCAATTTTGTGTAATCAACACTAGTTATAGAAACTTGTGAAATCCACAACCGCATGTTAGAACCCTTGATAAATGATCTCAACGATCATTAGCCCTCTGCGATAAAACGTAATGCAGGCCTGGCTGATATGGTGATCATCGTGTTGGATCATAATTAATGAAATACCTTTTCAAAACAGATACTTACGTCATATAAGCAAATCAGTATCCAACGAATCCAGTTACATTTTCCCAATATTTTACCAGCTGTGTAGCCGATTGTGCTCTACTGGAGCATGATATCTACGTAATGCGAGCGTTGACGTTTGTAACAGGCGCAGGGCACGGAAACGAGCACAGAAGACACCAGTGCTGGGGGATGTGACTTCTCGATGGTAACCCATAAAAGGCCGCAATACGCTGACTCCTAGACACCAGATAAACTTGATCGACCCTACCACCTCAACACAATTCAGGATTCCCATACACTGAGCCTACTCGGTGCAGAGATAACACTCATTTCTATCAACTTGCTCCATAGCCATCTGCAACCAAGTCAATTGCCAGGCTGAACCGTCAAATGCGACACCAATGTTCTCATCCAATTACATGCTGATTAGAAGGTGATCAGCCACTGATGTTCCATATTCCCATAAGCGTGGTATAGTCAGGCGCTAAATTCATGGATATTGCGTTTCTCTCATTTGCGAGCTCCGCCGTGCATGATTTTGGTTGGGATAGATATCCAGCGTATCCATATTTATATGACCGCGAAATATCTATCTCGCGGATTACTAGCCCGCTCTAGAGGATGGGGCAACCTCATTGGATCGTGGAAGCAGACAGCATTAAATAGCCGCACTTGGTCGCAGAATGAAAACAATCGCTGCCACAAAATATTTGTATAGCTCATGGATAGCTCTAGTTTAGCCGGACCAAGAAATCTAGGTCGTTGGGAATATGATCAACTGAGGTGACACATGAAATAAACCAGTCCTTCAATTCCGCTTTGAAACACTACTTTATTATATGCACCTATCTAATGCTTTCCCCATGCTTGTTATTGGTCACATCTTTGTATATCTCTAACCTGGCCCATACACAAGCTGCTGATATATCTTAAGTGTTGTAGCTACTTCCTAGCCAAGCATTCTCCCTGGCCGGTTCTATTGTGCTAGCGATTGCAAGTCAGCCTAGAACTCGTCAACCTGCTCCTGCAAAGCTTTATAGTGGTATACGTTCATATTCTTCAGTTACCTTTGGTTCGTCGGTATCCGCGGAAATGTCGTTCATCTTACATCACCAGAGAGTCCTCCGAAAGTCTGCGGGTCCTCTACGGCTCTACAAACGTGTGTGTACCCGCACACTGAGTAGCCGGTCTTTGCCTTCACTCTCCTCGCAGCAGCATTCGCAGCGTACCTTCTCTATGTATACATCTTCGCCACGCCGAGCACCTAAATATCCAAACGAGCACCAACCAGAAAACAGTGCAGATACAAACTGGTGGATATATCTCCTAGGAGTGAGTTTGTTAGGAGGACTCGGGTGGGCCTATCAACATCACTTCAAGTATCACCATAATCCCACCCAGCCGGAGACTAGAGAGGAAGAGGAAGAAGATGGGCTCCTTCCCTCCGCCTCCATTAACAAGAAGCTGAGGAAACATGAAAAAACCGTCCTGACCAAGTCCTCGAAGATTCCCAGATTTGACACGAACCAATTGGCCTCGAATTCTCCTATCGAGGATTATCACACTGAGCTATCCAACGACTCCAAAGATGCATGGTATTTCGGTGTGTTCGATGGTCATGCCGGAAAGTATTGCGCCCAGAGGTTGGCTAATCAACTGGTCCAACAAGTGCGCGACAATGTCGAGAAAATGGAGGCCAGTAAAGATCAGGAGTTACCTGAGCAGATTGGCCAAACCATTGTTAAAACCTTTGAAAATCTCGATCGAGAGATCGTCTGGGGCTCCCTGGGTGAAATCATAGTAAACACTGAAAAGGCCGTCCAAGTAAGTATACCTGCAGCTATCTCTGGGAGCTGCGCGATCATTGGATATATAGATACAAAAACCATGGACCTATACGTGGCTAACACAGGTGATTCACGGGCACTGATCGGCACCTTGGGCAACGATGGTAAGTGGAGCTCGGTGGAAATGAGCAATGACCAAAATACCACCAATAGCAAAGAGAGAGAGAGGCTGTATAGCGAGCACCCCGGCGAAGAAAAGACAGTGATATCCAAAGGGAGAGTTCTGGGATCTTTAGGTGAGGCTTTGGTTGGATATTACGCACCATGTAGGCCCGTTGCTAATCAATCATTGTTCCCACCTAGCCCCGACCCGTACATTTGGTATGAGCGTTTTCTGTCGCTTTACACTGCTAGGGAAAGCGTGCTGATGCACATTTATCTAGGCGACTCGCGATACAAATGGAGCACCCGTACCCAACTAGCAATCCGGGATAACTTCTTCCCAAGAATGCGCATCCCACCTCCACACTATTCGACACCACCATACGTCACCGCAACACCTGAGGTTAGACACCGACGACTTAATCCGCAAGATAAATTTATGGTGGTGGCAAGTGATGGGCTATTTGACATGTTGAGTAATGACGAGATAGTGTCTCTGATTGGAACCTATCTGCATGATCGCAATCCCAAGCTTCCTGACAATGACCCCAATAGCCAGCCCGCCAAGAACAACAATTGGGCGTACATAGATGATAATGCAGCTACTCATCTGATCCGTAATGCACTTGGTGGTAAGTCAAGGAAGGAGTTGAGCAAAATGCTGTCTGTCGAGGCGCCACACTCTAGAAGTTTGCGCGATGACATCACCGTGACAGTGATATTTTTCGAGGATTCAGTGTAAATACTTGCCCTGTTAAACAAAGTCCAGTCGAACCATCAACCCCATAAAGGACCGAAGAACCGAGCTACACTCTATACCAGCGACTCTGATACTTCACTCGCATACCATTATTTAACAACAACCAAGTGAAGCTATCAGGTAATTCAAATTATACAATAACCTCAGCCTATAGGGAGAAAGTAAACCTCTCACGAACTCCACCTACACCCCCAAGATTTATAAAAGCCAAGTAGGGCGGGATATAGCTGCCTAACAACACCCATCATTTCGATGAACTAGAGCAGTTGAAGTGGTCACAAGAATGAGATGTATGTTATTTGAGATCAAGAGCGATAGCTCAGGTGCTGTTGAGGTGAGAAGCGATATCGGTACAGCTTACTTGGCATTTCTATAGTTGAGAATCCACTGCATATCACTGGCCAAGTCCGGGTGGGTGTGCTAAAATAGTTGGCAAAATACAAGATCCTTGCGAAGGTGTACATGCTGGCTCAATCTTCATTGAACCTACTTTGTTTATTGCATTCAGATAGGGCTGATACGCCATTACTGGCGTAACACCTGAATGAACATGATTATCAAAAGATGTTACAAGGTCCTGTTATGGATGTTTGAGAAATGTGTGTTGATATGCGAATTCGACAGTGTGAGCTTGCATAATATGTTGGGTTGTACAAATATGTGATTTTCGTGACATCATTAAACAATTTCCGGAAATTCATCGGTCAAATGCGTTTACATGAACCTTCGGCCACGTAATAATTGCTTCTCACGGATTATCTCCAGTACATGGGACATTCCTTTACGGCTCTGGGAAAACCGTTAGAATGGAAGGAAACAACTCAGCTAGAGAAAATATGGCTCACCTTGACTGTGTTGTCGGCAAACTTCTTCACTCCAAATCCCTCCAATTTACCAGTTAGGCCCCAGCCAAAGTTCGAGATAATTCGCGCCTCGGTGGTTACTTGGGTCCTGAACATGAACATGGATATGATAAATTCAAGCACCAGACTGACCATAACTATCTCCAAACAATACCCACCACTGAGCCTGCTCCGGGTGAGGCCTGAATGTTTGTGTCTCTTCGATTTGCATTATGCGAGTGTGGTTGAGATTTTTGGTACGGGTGACCATGGAATTGTTGTGAGGATTGATGACAGATTCTTCAATAATAAAAGCCTGGTTATTTTTCATGATCTATTATTGCCGAAACTATTAGCGTTAGTCTCAAACAGAACGGTAAAGCCTCTGTACCTTAGTCCCCCACTTTGGAAGAACGCCTTTCTTCAAAAGGATACGGGTGGTGTGAAGGCATCCCTCTGAATCTACGTATCTGTCGAGAACATCCGCTCCCAGCACATGTGAAGCGAACGGATTGGGATAACGAAGCCAGAAAGCTAGTGAGACATTTTCCCAAGGATGTCTTGAACAAAGAGCATTTGAATTACCACGTCTAGAAAGTAAAGCCCTTACAAACCACTTACTCATAAGAGAAGGTATTTTGATAAATTTTAACCATATAAAAGTATGCCCGGAAACAAGGGAATTCGGCCAATGATAGGATGATACGGGGATTTCGCTTCCAGTTGAGAGAAACGCGCAGACTTCAATTATGTGAAGAAACGACCAAGAACGCAAGGATAACGCAATAAATGGTTGAGGAAGCTGGGGAAATAGAGTTGCAAACCACTTGGCGAGGCCCTCGACGCGGAAAAAAAACAGAATTCCCCCGAAATAAGTCGATCGAAGTCTGGAGGCATGAAGTCAGACTGAATGGTTCATGTGAATTTTGGAATGAGACATGGAATAAAGGTATCGGATTAATAGTACCAGAATCAAGCAGTCTCGACAAGAATCTAGCCCGCATGAATGCTCTTTACCGTCAGCATCCAACCCATATAGATAATTACAACCAACAAATCTATGGATTTTAATCGAGCTTTTCGCTGGCATTCATCGGGGCCCCGTATTTGATGGTCAGGTGCAAGGCCCTGGATTGTACATATTCATGCTAGGAATATCGATCCACATCTGCAATGCTAAATCGCTAGAATGGTCCAAATCAAAATTAGCCCAACTTCGGTCTAGTGCTCCGCACCATGGAAAAACACAGTACCAAACAGTCCAAGAGGAGTGTGAAGGATTCATGTATGGGATAGCCTCTTTTATTGATGCTTTCTGGATTGGATAGTCTACCTGCTTTCCCCTTTTAAGCCGTCCTCGAAATCGCTCCGTGTAAGATAGGAGTTCTCGAATCCAATGGGCTACTGCGACTGATTGGCCAAGATTAATCCAGCAAAGATTTTGCATCATGCGCCAACTCTTGAAAGCCATGTTAAAGGTGGCCCCGAACATAGTTTTCCGCCTGTGATATGATATGGCTACCCCATCTCATCAGCTGAATGGGGAACATAGTCACTTGTTTTGCAATAGCTACAGAATCCGCAAATTCCGCTCTCAATGGCGAGTGAATCACACAAGTAGATGGTAAGCAAATGATGCTGGCATCTATGATATGCCAAGCACAATCGAATGATATTGATCTGTTTCTCTTTAAAGGGTGCAGGCACGAAAGTAGCTAGACAATGCATGAATTCAGGTATGTGACTTTACTGGCACTGTTCACATACGCTTGCGTTCTACGGTAGTGCATAGTGTTTTCACAAGCTCAACTGCAGCTCTGGCGTATTGCACTCTAGTATGAACGGAGGTATAAAGTATAGATGCCCGCTCGAGTGTGGAAATTACCAAGTAAAGCAAACTACTACTTTAAGATAATGATCAGCGACATGAGTGTTGACAGGGTGACCACCAGACGGCGTGATAGTTTATAAGATTCAAACTGGCCAAGGTGCAAATTTCCGTTGGCAACCAGCGCATGATAGCCGTTATTGCCTTGCATAGATTAACTTCGTTGCGGTACTACTGACATCACATCAGAAATGGTAAGGTGACATGTATGACATCATTAATTTACAGCGATGCTGCAACCTTGTAGTGAAGTTTCTATACATTATTATGAGGCAATTTGTCATTTGATAGAGAATAATTATGCTGCATTATCAATGAAAGCGCTGTTCATCTTGTGTCCAATCACAAATGCTGCAAGAATTAAAGTTGTAAACTGTATACAAATCAGCCACCCCTTCACAATGACACCCTATTTCATCTCCATCCTCTAGCCACACCACCTATAACTCAGCTCCCCGCCTCAACCTGCCCACTGTTTCTGAACTTTCTCTAATTCACCGCAGCTGTACTACACCACTAGTCCTATTAATTCGTGACTTTTCTTCTCCCCTGCTCTGCCCCTTATCGCCCGTGTATTTAGTTCACCTACTTCAGAATGTCTGAAATTCGACGTAAACTTGTCATTGTGGGCGACGGTGCTTGTGGTAAAACCTCTCTACTTATTGTTTTCTCCAAAGGCACCTTCCCCGAGGTGAGTAGGCAGACATGACCTCGTGCACGGAATATCGCAACATACGTCTTTGCATTTCACCCCTTGCGATCGTTAAAACACCCCATTCTTTCTGAAGCCTAACCATTATCGCCCTTCACCGCCCCAAACCTAGGTATATGTCCCTACCGTTTTCGAAAACTATGTCGCTGATGTTGAGGTCGATGGTAAACATGTAGAGTTGGCGCTATGGGATACAGCCGGTTTGTGTTCACTATATACATAACTCGGCTTTGGTTCGCAACGTTGAAATGTGTAACCAATCAGGTCAGGAGGATTATGATAGACTTCGACCCCTCTCGTACCCGGACTCGCACGTAATCTTGATCTGCTTTTCGATTGATTCCCCTGATTCATTGGACAATGTCCAAGAAAAAGTAAGCGAAAGTACGCCGCACGAAGTACCAAAGCAATGCATTAACCCTATGATAGTGGATTTCTGAGGTTCTTCACTTTTGCGCCGGCCTACCCATAATTTTGGTGGGGTGCAAGAAGGATTTACGAAACGATCCCAGAACCATCGAAACCCTGCGAAAGAACGATCAGGCACCGGTTTCGTCGCAAGATGTAAGCCTACTTGGCATTCACCTGCGTTCCTGACCACGTCTAAATTTTTCATTAGGGCATGAGTGTCGCACAAAAGATCGGTGCGTACAAATACCTCGAATGCTCGGCCAAGAATGGCGAGGCCGTTAGAGACGTTTTTGAGCACGCCACTCGTGCTGCGTTACTCACCAAAACCAAAAAGAAGAAGGGCTGCTTGATCTTGTAGTCTAGAATATATTCCCCAACCCCTTTCATGATTCATGTCGCCAGCGGGTTAAGATAGCATACTACAAGGCAGCCAACAAATTTGATTTTCTTTGTATCGTAGATACCATTACACACCTCGTAATATATGAAATTAACTTAATCTCCCTCATGTGCTTGAAGTTGTATAAGGACAGCTACACAATAGAGTATTATTTCCAAAGCTGGAAACATCCTAAATTTCGCAGATCCAAATTAGTCAACGAAGCCAACCACCGCACATGGCTCGGCAAATAGAAATGAGAGAATTCGCCAGCGCACTCAATTCACCTCGGGTGTCTAAGAATATAAATTCTACACGATTTGAGATCTGCGAGGTGTCTTCTGGTGAAGGCCCCAGTTCGGGATCAGCAAATTGGGATCAAAACCCGACCTGTTGAAGAATAAGCCGTACCGCTGAAAATAAACGAATACACAAACGCAGTAGACAGAGGGCCGAGGTTGGCCAGCCAGTCACACTCTCCGTAAAAATATGCGGATGATTTGAACAAGCGCCCTCTCGGTATTTTTTAGAACTGGAGGATACAAAACCATTTGGCGTTTTTTCTGATTGGCAGAAGTGCTGGGCAGGTCAAGATAAACGACAGGTCTAACCCGATACTGGTGTGTCTCTGCCAAGAGGATTAGCTGAAGGAGCAATGTGAATGCGAAGGGCCATACAATAGGCTTCTGAATGGAAATCACGCTCGTCAGACTCATCACCATTTGTTTACAATAATACTCCGATTAATTTCTGGCCATTGCTTGCAAAGATACCTCACGTTCCATTTGACATGTGACTCTCCAATAAGTAGTTCGTTCAGGAGTGTGGGTCATTTCCCGAAGTCGCCACACAAATTGGATTATTGATGAAATCTCTATTCACCAATTGTGTTGATAGATCATATCTGGTTGTTTACCAAACGATTCGTAATTAAGTTTTGATGGAAAATATTCTCATTCGTTGGCTTAATAAATGAAATATTCTTCTGGAAAACCGGTTCAAATGAAATATCACATGAATCAGATAGGCGCGGATTGTCAGATTGGATTGATAGACTCCATCGTGAATGTGCTAGCCCAGTCTGCTAGCGAAGCAGGACACGGGTTAGGCCACCGCCCTCATGTCAGCGACAGCCGATTCACGCTCAGATACTTTGAGCAGTGGTTGACGGTGCGTCATCCAGGTGGAATCCTTCGATCTAACAGTGTGCACTTCGGGATATGCCAACTATGAGGTCAGGATGATGAAGATTATTAGTCCCTGCGATATTTTAGGAAGAAGCATCGAACAAATGCAGCTTGACTCTATGACTTGGTTGAATATGGAAAGTTTGACCATGGCCAATTTTGAAATGCTGGGTAGCTTTGCGCTCCAGAAGCCACCCTTGAGCCGATTCTAGATTGGGATCATGTAACACCCATCCGAAAAACTAAGATTAATTGCATGCAAAATAGGTCACCGGCTTACAACGTAGCTAGTCCAGAATCGGCTTAGATTGTATGAGTGATAACAGCATTGATTGTTTCCAGCAATATTCAGGCTATTATAAGCACCCCAATACGATCATTTTTACCAAATGCTGTAATTAAGTTACGCTTTTAGCATGAAGATAACGCTGTCGAATATGCTAAACGATACATTCCGCTTACACAAGAGTGATTGGATGCACAATCTAAAGGGTGAATACTGTCTAGTACATCTAAATATACTTGACCCCCTCCTATGTCAAAAATAAATATAGCTCAGTATATATTAGTAGTCGCACGAAATATACCTAGAAATGATTACATATCCGGATCTACATGGGTAGGGTGCCAATCTACTCAAGCCACCTTCGTTAATTTTGGCAATAGAGCTATGGAAATTTGGCACTGATGATTGGGAAGAAGCATAAGGAAGGTAGATGCTCTGACCTGAATATCGCTCCTGACGCTCGTCCACGGCGATTGGCATCATTCCAGGTTCTCTAGTCACCGTCACTTGAAAAGGTAGTTGTCGGGATTCAATCTGAATGACCCCCGGGCGAATCAATTATTTACATTTACTTTCCAATAAACTTGGCTTTGAAGGTGCTTCATTTTCCTATTTGTTAGACGGGAGAGTAGCACGTTTGTTGATTACTCGGATTTTACTTGGTAGATTCCGTGTATACGAGCCACAAGTAGCCCATTTGAAACCTGAACACTGTCGAGTGGTTTTGCAGCTACCTGAGGCGAGGCCTTGAGCATCATCATCGACTATGCGGATACGACACAGGTGCCTTTGGTTGCCTATCATGTGTGCCACCTGCCATTTCTCGCCCGCGTCAAGGACTCTGGCATTACGGTGAGCATCAGATATATTTGGGTCGATGTAGCATCCACTGGTCAAAATGGTGCAAAGCTCTATTGGGGACGGATTCTCCAGCCGCGGGGCCTGGCAACGGAAACTTGTCTTTGGTACATCATTTTCCCATAAATTCATGCTCAATAGAATCAATACCAGCGGATCAGAGGTCAGGATCCTTCTGATACTCTAATGGTAGATCCGCACCATGTTCTTCAATCCGTAGACCATGGTCAGATTGATAATTCTGAGGGCAGAAGTGACTTTTTTCCCAAATCAAGGGAATGACCAGTATTAAAAAATCAGTCTGTCCTGTCCTAATGGGTAAGTGATTGGCTCAATCTTCCAAAAGAAAACACGTAAATGGTTGGCGTAGCATACATGATTAAACTTATCCGAGTAAGCCTATACAGGTACAAAAAAAAACTTCTATGGATTCGATTCGAGACTGTGACAACCTCTGAATACTTAATTGGATTGAAAGTGATTTTTAGATGATGGCTTTCGATCTTCCTGATTTATAAAGAAGTCGATTGCCTCTAGAGCGGAATAATTCCCTGATCATTGAGATACATCAGATCATCTTTCAATTCACAGTGCGGAAAGATTCCTGTGAAGAAGCGAGTGTTCATTTTCGATGTTATTGAGTACTGGCGAAAAGCCAGGTCGGGGAATATGGAAGCCTCCCGAGACGAAAAGATTGATAGAAGTACGAAGAGAGCTTGACGACCTTTTCTTTTACACGAAAAAGAGAATAGTTGACGAGCAGTGGCAAAAGGTGGCGGAGCGTCTACAAGCCTCTGGCTTCAATAGAACCATGTTGGAATGTAAAATAAAATGGAAAAATCTACTTCAAAAGTTCAAGGTATGGCCCCTGACCATTTCACGAGAGTTTTAGGCTCCACTTAGAGATGACTGGACTCGAAGAATCGGACCTGCTTTAACCGCGACTTCTTCTAGGAAACGCTTCAACCTGGATATAACGGCCCGTCATTTCCCTTCAGCGAAGACATGCAATGGTACGCAGCAAGATTATCCAGGGAAGGCAAGGAAGAGAGCTCAGAAACCCCAACCAGGGAGGGGAAAAGGCAGTCTCCGCCAGCCGGTGAAAGCTCACACACCTCTCATGATGCTCGCGCATCACTTCCTCTAATTGAATCTCGCAACGTATCTTCCCCTCGTGCTGCTCATAAGCTTTCCACTCCTCTTACACCGCAGGGAATAAGTGAGCCTCCACATGGGGATGCCAATCTGAAAAGTATACACTCAGCATACATGCCTACAAACGCATCCTATCAGGATACTGCCGGATCGATGGATCCGCTGCCAGTTGAGCCCTCGGCAATCCATTATTCTAACCAGCCATCCGGATCAAGATCACCCCCGTTTCACGGCCACCAATATCCAACCGTTTCTTCGCCCATTCCGATGTCTAAACGGCTTAAACCTACAAGATTCGAAGAGGTTTGTATATTTCAATCGTTTTTCTATTCATTTCCATGAACTCCCCATTTTGATATATAGATCTTATTTAAAGTACACACGTAATGCTCCATATTGTTGCTTTACGCCCTTTATCATGACAAATATTCCACCAACGAGTATGATACTTGTAGTTGGAGTTCGGATTAGCATGATTGTCACCAGATGAATCTGCGAGTCTCACTTCTATTCTTGATCTGAATTCATCACATACTCTGCTACCTCATCACTCTAACCACGCCACATATTTCTATTTTTCAGTTCGAGCCACTTCTATCCTCTGTTCGTTATGACCCGCTGGAGGTGCAAAGGATGAACGAGATCCTCAAAAACGATGAGCGCGTTAAAGTGGCAGGCATCGATATAGACGGCGTGCTACGGGAAAAGATCATGGTGAAAGCCAAGTTCTTGTCGATGCTTTATGATGGCTTTGGTAGGAGCACACATACTGTGAAGCACGAGTTTAGAACTAACTCTGTCCTACAGGCTTCAGTGGTACTATCTTCGGTTGGGGCGAAAGGGAGGCATCTTCGCTGGGGTCGGAGTTTGAAGGTTGGTCCATCGTTTTGCCTAGTAAGTAATTCCTCAAACTTAGTCCATTAAAGCATACAGCTACCTCGTTGCGAAGGTGGATCTCGGTACCTTCCGAAGGATCCCGTGGGAAGAGAATCTTCCTTTCTTCCTAGTGAAATTTTTCACCAAGGAGGGTCAGCCAGTGAGCGTGTGTCCACGTCACATCCTAGGGAGGATCATTCATGAGTATCACTCGATGGGATTTGAGCCTTTGTGTGGTGTGAAGTACGAGTGGTACAACTATAAAGGTAAATTTTATCTACCCCCGAGGCCAAGTATTGCCTTCTTACACCCTCGGAAACCATCCTTGAATAGAAACGCCGTACACTTTACGAGAAAAGAATTTTAAAACCGAGCCGCTAACTTCGGATCTGTTCAATTTGGCATTGGATGATTTTCAGGGGAAAAGAGCGTATTTCAACGAATTGTTTCAGATGCTTCAGAAGTTCGACTGCCCACTAGAAAGCCTTTGTAGCGAAGTTGGTAAGCTATAAATGACGTATGTCTAGTGCGAAGTAGTGGTTCTGATTGGCCTCTCTATCCGCATTTGCTTGCTGCATCAGGTCCAGGTCTTTACCAAGGGGCACTTCATTATGGCTCCGCGCTAACAATGGGAGATCGCGCGCAACTGTTTAAGGTTGCAGTGAAGCAAATAGGGCTGCGCCAGGGCATCATGGCCTCATTCATGGCTAAGCCACATATGAGCATACCAGGATGCTCCGCACGTTTGCATTTCTCCTTGAAAGATATTCGGTCAGGCAAAAATATTTTCTCCAGGCGGAACGAGGTTGGAATACGAGAGCCACCAAGAGACGGTTTGGAGGATATGAGCCAGGTGATGAGTTGGTTTGTTGCTGGGTTGCTGAGAGGACTGCCCAGTATTTTGGCCATTCTGGCGCCGTATGTGAATAGGTAAGCACTCCGGATTTTCTGAGAGCAAATCGATGGTTTAGTAATCATTTCCTCAAGCTATAAGAGGTTAGGAGAGAATGAATGGTCGCCAATGATGGTTTCATGGGGGCACGAGAACAGAAATAGCGCCATTCGTATCATCAGTTCACAAGCCGACGCTGAGTCTACTAGACTAGAAGTGGTGAGCAATGGTTTTCATGAGCATTATTTTCAATGGCCTAACAGGTTTTCGTAGCGGGTGTCCGGGGCTGATATGAATCCCCACTTGGCGCTTGCTGCTTTGCTGGCCTGTGGTATTTGGGGAATAAGAAACAAGCTTGCCATTCCGGTTCCTCCTAGCTCCGGAGTTATTGCCGGTGACTCGAGAGCCGAGAGATTTCCGAAATCGCTCTTGGAGGCAACGCAAAAAATGTTGGAGCCTGGAAGTGTGGCGCGAGAAGTACTTGGTGACGAATTTATAGATCATTACGGAAGCACACGACTCCATGAATGGAAACTGTGGGAACGAGCTATTACAGACTGGGAAACCAAACGGTATTTCGAAATGGTGTGATACAGGCAATTTGACATTGAAAAACTCCATCCATCCAATTACATTATTGTGCATGTTCTACATGAGGCCTTCTTGCAACAGCTTGACTGGTATTTTTGAATCATTTCTCCACTCAGACCAGATATCGACCATTCTTTCAACTTCGATTTTGATTACCACTTTCCCTAATTCTATATACTCATTTTCTCTATGTATAAACTTTTCAAAGATTTTTGATACGATTCATGACGTTTAATGATTACTGTGTCTTCTTTGTATTGTAGTCGGGGTATCATGCGTATTCCGAACGCTTTACGCAAATATATAGACCAACAAATCGTGCTGTACTTCTAATATGGAGTAGCCTACTTGCTCCAAAAACGAATACTGTCCTCGAATTGTGTAATCACTGAAAAGATAGAACCTCATCCCCCCTCAGATTTGTATAACCTTATAGAACTATACAAGTGAAAGATATTGGAAGATTTGGGTCATTTCCTACATGTCTCATGTTTCCACAATTCTGAAGAGTTGGCAATTAGGTTTGCAAAATTAACTCCAATATTGTTGTAAAATGTTGACCTGTGTGAAACCACGAAATACAAATGATGAAGTACTAAGCTGGCTCAAACTAAGATATAGTTGCAGATTCTGTAAGCTATCAAAGGCAAGAATCCAACAGGACAAAAAACAATTACTGGTCGATAACGTAATATTAAATATGTAAAGAAAAGGTTCGACTTTGTGGTGTCGTCAGGTATCAAGTCATCCCTACATATACATAAAAGAATATGTACCAGCAATCCTCGGAATCGTTGTACTTTAATCACACAAAAATCGGAGCTGCTAGGCTCCTAGTACATAATTTGCCACATATATGGCCCTATCTGAGACTACAACCGGACCTGATGTGTCAGTATAATAATACGAGAGTTCACTCTGCATAGTCTTGAAGTGTACTTTTATAATGTCCACAAAATCTTTCAATAGAAGGTGCGCTACAATCTCCTGGTCTACCTACAGTAATCATCAAAATTCCATTGTTCATTTTTCATATATGGTATTTGTCGATCAACTCTGATTGAAAGCACAAAGCTGGTTTGTCAGACAATGAAAGGTTCCGTGATCATTTTTGCAGTAGTTCTATCATGTTCTTTTCAATATCAGTTGGTAAATTCAGTACGCGTTTACCAACCAGATGGGATGATCTAAAACCAAGAGATCAGATGGTGCACAGCTCCGGGAGAGGTATGAGCGAAGTGTTTGAATACCTCTAACATCTCTCCGTATCCAATCCTTTTAACCCTTGAAGCTTACGCCATGTCCCTGGGTTTGTTAAGAAATACTGGTCTATATATCGTTTCTCCTCTAATAAATTTCTGTTTAATACGCACTTCATGTCTGGGTAGGATGCGGAGGGGGGTTGGGTTTCTGGCAAATGAAGAATTGGTGTAGTGTAGATTTCTTACGATCGTTTGGCTGATAAATACGCAAATCTACAGAATGATTTTTTTTCCACAACTGAATCATTTCCATCAAAATGTGCAAGAGTCATTTCTATTCTAGATGCTTGGTATCCAAGACAGGAAATATCTAGCTTTGTCCTGTTAGTTACTTAGTTACCTTATGACCATCAGCGGGAACGAAATTAGAAATGAACCCGACGCACCGGTTACCAACATCAAGTTCGTGAATGACCTTTCCCGCTTACTCATGAAAGAAAAGGGAAGCGTCCTAGTGGAGGAAAAACTTCCGGTTATATTTCTGAACGAACGATTCCTGATAGTTGATAAACCGTAAGTAGTCCCAACACAGCACAGAAATACAGTTCAATACCTTTGCTCCTCTAGGTGGAAGGAACGGCAGTCCTCAACACCCTGCAAAGACACATGTAGAATTAGACTCAACGACATCGTTAATAACCCCGGCTCTTTCTGTATCTAGCGCCAATCTGCGTATTGATTGGCCAAACCCGCACAAACCTAGAGCAGGCGAAGTTATACCAGCGAACGACGAGAACACCCCCGCATTAGAAAGAGAAGTGAACGTATCTGATTTACTTCAGAGCAACTTCCCAGAGCTTTTTCCGAACAAGCATCCCTACTTAGTACATCAACTAGACTATGCCACTTCCGGTATACTTTGCTTCGCCCTAAACAAACCCGCCGCCCGGGATATTTCCAAACTGTTCGACCGTAGGTTGACAAAGAAAACATATCTGGCCCTGGTTCAAGGGGTTTGGGATGACGACAAAGTACTCGCACACTCGTTCGTTACTCGCGATGCCAAGCCTGGTTGGTTTTACATCGATCTCGCTATCGGCAAGAACAGGGAGCATAGAATTGCAATGACCATCGACCCTTCCGAGAGCGATTTATTGAAGGTGATACTTCTAATGATCTAGCCTACTTACCGTTCACTCATTTATTACGCATCCCAGGAATCGCAAACACGAGTCAAACCATTAATGAGCGGCTACCTTAAGCACCCTTCGAGAGTCCCGGTGACCTTAGTAAAGCTGAAGCCATTTACCGGACGCACACACCAACTTCGAGTCCATCTTAGAGCAATTGATCATTCAATAGGTACGTCTATATACCCCATGGTTCGTCGAGCACCGCTCTTAACAGCATTCTCGCTAGTTGGTGACCTGTTGTACGAAGAGCCCATAATCGATCCATTCCCAGGTAGACTAATGTTGCATGCACACAAGCTCCGTCTGCCCTTCCAAAACGATCGACCCATTGTTCTGAATACTAAAAACCCATTCGAGGAATGGCTCGAGCCAATCGATCCCGCAAATAACTCCGACCTCGGGCCACAATAAAACCCCTTATCTGCCATTCACAATAGATCTTCTCTCGTGGCCGACAGCACATGCTGTTGCCATAGAAAACATGTAACAACAAGGACCCGTTCCACGAAAGAAATGGTTTGAGCGATGGGATGATTGGAGGTATGAGTTGATTTGTGTATTGCAAAAGTGGATACAAATGATGTGTTGAAATAAAGAGCAACCTGTTAAACTCAGATGGTTCGTTCCTCGAATACGTGTCGATACACACGACCAGGTGCTATCTCTTTTCGGGGGACGCTTCCAAATCTAGATGGCGGCCACACAATGGTAGACACCTTGGCTGTGATGAGTCCCAATGGTACCTGTGGTTCGTATCGCTTGTTAGGTTGATGTTTTGAATAAACGAATGGTCTATTTGACTAACCGGTCCGTATACGTTACTATCTCGGCTATGCATTGGCTCATCCCCTTCAACCCAGCAGTAACCTCTGGGGATGCGAACTAGTGAACTATCTTCGTTGGGTGGAAATGTGCGTACCAAATCTCCCTCGACAGCAATAATTCTCTTGATCACCGTGCGATTAGGATCGATTGGGGACCTAAGGGGTGGGGAAATGGAATGTCAGCACAATAAAAAACGGGATACCAAAAGACGTGCTTACTTCAAGGCAACAACATCTCCAGTCGAGTAGTTTCGTCTAGAGGCGCTCCATTTGTTCAATATCACCTTGTCACGTTTTAATAGATTTGTGTCCGGATTAAAGGTAGGCTAAGGAAATGAGGTTTATTGAAATGGATTAATCGGCCAAGTTCCAAAACTTATTCACTGAGCATTTGTTGCAATACTGGCTGTCTTTCAACACCACAATCCGAGCAGAAAACAGAATGGTGACTATATGAAATGAAGTACCTGCATTGAGCGGCCCGAAACTGTAGCGACGCTACATATGTGGTCTAGGAAGAAGATGCTAACTGGCCCCCACTGTACAATTTTGAACAGCACTTGACGTATATTCGACATTGCTTCGTTGCTCTACTCCAACAATTCCTAAATGGAAAAATTCTTTGCTAAATGTATCCAGAATCGGGCGTTTCAAAACTCGTGATTTTTCTAAGTATCTGGAAGCAACGGTAGTGGCCTGAGTCATATGATTGGCCAATGAAGCATAGATAGTGGATGGTTGATGGTGCATGCTGTATCTACGCTGGCATAAACAGTTGGAAGATTTCACTTCGCAGAAACCTGTTGAAGGCGTTGGTATGTTGCCAAACACTCAATACTCCAGAAGATCTCTATTCTGAATTTACCTGCACGCCTCCTTCCGCAGATACTCGGTTATATGAGTTCTCACCCTTATAACATATGAAGTATTTGCAGTGATACATTTGAATTTGCTCGCAACTATCAAACCCGTGCAATTTACAACTCGGTATTTTCTTCTCGAATATCCAAAAATATGAAAGTCAAGTATGAGGAGGTATGGTGTTACTCAGACTTGGCCTAGGCTAGCTTCTAGCGCTGTCAGTGGTTTGGTTGTGCAATCGCTTGGCAAAACGTGTTGGTTAAGGCGGAGT
The DNA here is from genome assembly GCA_002104905.1 of Basidiobolus meristosporus CBS 931.73. Classification (NCBI taxonomy): domain Eukaryota; kingdom Fungi; phylum Basidiobolomycota; class Basidiobolomycetes; order Basidiobolales; family Basidiobolaceae; genus Basidiobolus; species Basidiobolus meristosporus. The sequence goes on from MCFE01000078.1 coordinate 31,269, forward strand.
AGTTTACACGATTCTATCAAGCATGTGGGATACAGATGTCACGATGGTTGCTGTACAAAGTAGGAAAGAGTGTATTGGAGTCTCGTTGGAAGTGTACCCACCCACTCCATATGAGGCGAAAGAATGGAATTCCTATGGATTTTTGAGGGTATATTGCGTCCCAACTCAAACACAAACACTTCTAGGAAAGAGTAATCCAATGGACGGAATCAAAGCCTGGCAGTCATCCCAATAATCCCATTGTCAATCGAGTGATCCATATCTTGGCAAATCACTTGAGGCCCTTACAACCCATTCATCATGCCAGATCCGATGGGATGTATGAGGAAATTACAGATCTCCAAACCCAAGATCCGGCAGGAATATTCGACTTATACCTACCGAAGTGATACCATGAATTCGTCACTTTTTAAGTTGAGGTATGACACAACATTAATTTGCATCCGCGGTTTGCCATATGCGGCCACACACCATCCAAACGCCAGCTCTAATAGGTGTTCACTCTAAAATAACTCAGTAACTTTATAGAATTCACTCAAGTCAAAAAGTACAAACATTAACAGACTTCAATCAAGGCAGCCTTTAGACATTGCCTGGAGAAATATACATCGAGAAGCAAGTAAAATGACATTAAACGTGTGGGTATTTATAGATGGACAGCAAGGAGTTGGGGGATCCTGAGGGAGACATGAGATATATCGCACTTGTTGGGATGAGCCAGCATTCCATTAAAGTGGTAGCTTCTGTTGTGGAGGGGGTGGGCTTGGATTGGTGATATGGCTGTGTCCAGCAAAGAACAGCTCCACCATGGCATCTCTCTCGCTCTGTGAGAAATGCGGCGTTGCATTGCAAGGGTTGGGTTGAACTTGTGGGGATCGATGCGAGCAGCCTTCTTGGTTTAGACAAGCAGCACAGAGTCTTTTTGAGCTATAGGGGTTGTTCATTTTCGGTGGAAATGGCTCTTTGGAAGTATCAGGGAATAGCAACTATGAGTTCGGTGTAAGGCGGTCCACACCATTTATACTTTTTCCAGAGAACAAACTCTAACGGGCCCCTGAACTTGAGTGTGGTGCTCGAATGCGATCCGCAGATCACGCAGGCCAATGAGGAATCGCTTACCCGCAACAGTTACACCACTGCAATTCTATATTTCACTCAATTAAGTGAGGGTAAACCTAGGCAGAGCGCGGTCCCCAAGACTGGTCCCAAAACTGAACAAAATTGAAATTAAGCCACAAATCAATGGAATCCGTCAATCCGTGGAATGTGAAAATCCACCAGAATATGTACCAGTTGTCAATCTAATGTGGGATTGCCGTATTATGTCCGTACGAAAGAGTCCGGTTCGCCCATTGATCAAAAACAATCCCATCGAGACGCAAAGAATGAGCAATATAGTTGGCTCAGGTGTTGGAGCAAATATTTGAAGCTAGATATAGATCATTGTAGCATCCAACGATAAACATGTCGTCATAGCATGATCCATGCAGTTATTTCTAGGTGACCTGCATCCACAGAGCTAGCCAACTCCACCAATGATCAAGGCGGCCCTATGATTAATCAGCGGAATATATGAGAGGCAAGTGTTCCTCTAGAGAATAGGTTTGCGAATTCCCTTGCGGCTGAATTAATCGACATTGCACACATTTTCAATGAAAAAGATGGCATCAGGCTAATTAAGACCATTTCGGAATTTGGTTCCAGAATCGCTCATCAAATATATAGATTTACAATACACCGGCCCAATAACGAAATTATCCTCTGGCAGGTAACACGTATTGGCTGATGTTGTCATAATGAGATTACTGAAGGGCAAAATCCCGACTTGCCAGAAACGTGGAAATTTGGGGATGAGCAGCCCACCAGGTGCTGATCATTGGCATGACTGGGTGAGGTAGTAAGGCTGGGCTACTGGTGATGAAATGTGACCATATAAATAAATCACCAAGCCCAATGATTGATGGTGCTGCACCGGCTGTTGGCTGAGCATAAGCTATGTTTTGTCCATGCCAATGGTCTGTCTTATTGCAACATGGGGAGGCTTCGCAGTGAATGATTGATCGAGAGGAGTAGATCGACGCTTTGATCACGAGGCCGTGTCTCGTTTAGGGGACATGAGGTAACCGGCGAGTGCCTCGGAGTGGGACTGCTTGCCATGTATTTAATGAGAAACGTCGAAAAGCCACATTTATTGGCCAAGAGCGATGAATATAATAACAGCCCATGGAAGATCCTGATTTTAATCAACATGACTAAAGTTCTCAATATCCAACTGGAACGCGAACTGGATCGGGTCTCAATCTTGGGTTTGTTTTGTGATTGCAGCACCGGACACCTTATTTCACCTTGGCCTATGGCGCTTATCTGTGCGCTCTCCAAGGGTGTTCCTCACATTACCGGCATCCCAGCAACTGCCAGTTATGGTAGTGCAGCTTTGTATCCCATTCGAAGCCAGGCAGGGCTGATCCCAGAATACTCCTAAATATACGTAGGTCAGGGAATTTGACAAACTGTAATCCAGAAAACCTTCTGCGCCATAGAAAGCGGATCAATCATGCATTATCATAAGCAGACCCTCAGTATCGTATCATTCGAAACTTCCGTCATTCCCTGTGAGGATTTCTGCACCCTGGCATGCCAGTCGTAGACTTCAGCCTGCAATGCTTGGCCCATTCGTTGCGAACTATTTTGTGCCGATGCCTTTCACCTATGGCGTGATGAAAGAGCACAGCCAGGATTCTCCCACCGTGTGGGTAGCAGATGTAATTGGCTCTGAGTAGCTCAATATAATGAAAACAATACAACAAATGGTTTATGAATCGAATGTTATATGCTTTTGGTACAATTGATTGCAGATGATGAGACAGCTTGTCATGTGATATCCATTGAATGTTACATTAGAATTGAATGAGCAGATAATCTCCAATGTCACTATCATGGTACACGAGGATTATGGGTCAGTTGATGGCAACATTGAGTTCCAAGATACAATGTAATAAGGCAGCACACCATTGATTCATCTGGCTAAACCTTTAAACAGCTCCCATTTTAGGTGCATCTGAAAATCAATTTGCGCGTGCTGATGGTGAATGCTCAGGACATATATGAAAATGAATATGTCATAGCGAGGGCTTTAAAGGTGGATGGATTCATGTATAGGTATATCTTCGATAGCCATAGGATGATCTGCGGACCAATTGCTTGAGACACAATAAAAACAGGATATTCAGCATTGTTGAGAGCAGCACAATACCTTGAACGATGTGCTTCATTGGAGCCTCCCTCTCCGCGTATATGTGCTGATAATGATGAGCATCTAAGGCTAGTTTTAATGATACTCACACATGATCAATTGGCCAAACTGCAATTTCTAATTTTTACTAATATCTTATACTTATTCCCTCAGATAGGACCATGCCAGGCAAGTTATTATTACTCATAATGGCGGGGCTCAATCCCGGAGACAGAGTACCAAATTTGCAATCTACCCAACTACATGGATTGCTTGAAAAAAGTGTTGTACTTCAAGGCCCTGATCTGACATATATATGCATTTCTATCCATTGTACCATTCAAGAGACAGGTCTATTAGACAACAATCGCGAGCTTTTCTCACCACTTGGAGACCAGTGTATTAACGCTAGACGATGCCAATTCTCTAGATGTAGTGGCTAACGAGAATAGTTTATGCTATTACAAGAAACACCATTTCTGAAATAAAGATCAACACCAGGCGCTTCATATTTTTGATGGGACTATACTGTATAATTCATTATAGGGCAATGTTACAGAAAGCCTGGGAAGCATTTCCACCATGATTGGGTTTTCGGATGGTTGCCATATACAAAGCCAAGCTTAATGGATAATTTGATGTTAAGCATTTGTAATAGCTGCCAATAACTTTCCTGTCTTGGAGGGTGTCCTTTGGATGGCGTTATATTAAACACCAGGAGTCGGGAGGCAACATTTCTTGGTATGGAAGTGCCAATATGGACAAATATGAATTTCAGGCGACAATAGAGATAGTCCAGGCTGGTGCTAGAGGATTTGTTTATATTGGCAAATTGGTTCTATGCATTGAAATATCTGGGATGAACAAACAGAGGCCTAAAAATGCTACACTGAATCTTTATATAAGGAAAATACGGTTAGACAAGGCTTCTGACTGCAATAGCATTCTCATTGGGTCACCTAGTATTTGGATTCAGTGTTTCTGATGGTCTCACCTTCAAGCAAATCCGCATACAAAGGTATTCTACAATATCGCATAAATACACTGACTTCAAAGTACCAATACCTATGCAGAAAAGTATACATTGACCGTTAGGACGTGCGTGCTGTTTGCAACACCACATGATTATCTCCCCCAAGATTCGAATTGACATTTAAAGTAAGGGAAGCGAGTGAAGTACCATGGGCAATTATTAAACCGGCGCCATCCTGATGGTGAAAATTTTGTGTGCAACACACATGGACAAATTGGTTTTTGGAGAACAGGCTTTACATAATCGGCTAGTTTGGGGACACCACCGAATTGTATGTTGGAGCCAATAAGTATTACAAGAGTACAAATTTCTCCACCTAGCAGCAAAGGGCCCTGGACCAAGGACCTACGAAAAGATGTACTAATGAGCATACAGGGGTCACCATCAACCTAACGAGTCTTTATGCTACCTGCAGATGACTCTATTTAGTCTCTTATCGATGAGATATGATGCGGTGTTGCTCCAATAGCCGAGCAAAGGCACCCAGCAAGATGATATATAATGATTAAGGGTGTGATCCACACGTATCCGTACCATTCGCTGTACATCAGCCGTTTCCAGAAAGCCTCTTTGCAGTGGTCTTTGAGGTCCAAAGGAGCAATAAAATAACTAGTGGAGCTAAGACATTGTTCAGTCAATTCATAATAGCCCCACCATTCATTATTCACAAACTGTTTCAATTTCTCGCTATCTCCAATCTCAACCGGAACCTACCTAGCTAGTAATGGGTATGTGCTACATAGCAGTATACACAGTGTACTCATAAAATCAAAAATAAATCTTGTGATATTTATAGTAACTAATCATCTGGTATGCCAGTCATGAATACGTACACTTGGTGATAAGCTGATTCGGGGTTCTCAGGTTATGGCAAGAGTGTCGTCTTGCTACTTGGCCACAAGGTTACTGCCATTCCCAAAATGGAGTAGTTTGTAATGTGATTTTGATCTATGTCAATCTTTTGGTAAACGATATTGGAATGACCAATCGTAATGTAATACATGTGAGTAAATAGAGGGGCATTGCATATATAAGCAACGCACTGTAGCGAGCACCTTGGGTATAGATCACATTTACTACGTCTCATTTCTATCCGTCCCACGAAGATGAAATTCTTTTCCGAGAAGCATCTTGCCACCATCAGGAGAAAGAAATGGTGGTTCATTGGTGGTACGGCCCTCGTTGTTATTGCCATCATAGCGATTGTTCTAGGGGTTGTACTGACAAGGAAAGATAAAGATGGTATTATGCCCTCTATCTGCATTACGGGTATGAACCAAACCAATTCGATCAATGGTGGTGGATCCACGCAGGTTGGCGAAATAAGTCCTGCAAGTAAATCTGGGACCAGTAACCTTATATCACTTGCTCCTAACTCAACAGCACTGTGTTACTCCGTTCTAAACAACCTCTACGACATAATTCCGGATTTCTCTGGAGTTGGATACAGAGCTGGTTTGGAGGATATTCCGACAAGCATTTCTACTGTTCAAACACTCTCCCCCAGCACCGATGGCTCCGATGACACAGCACGTATCCAAAGCGCCATCCTGGAATTGGGAAAAAGGCCAGTTGGCCCAAATGGTTATCGTGGAGCACTGCTACTATCATCCGGTGTTTATCGGATCGGTGGCTCTATTAACATCACAGCCAGTGGGATTGTACTCCGTGGTGACTCCAAAGGGAATACAACATTGCTGGCTACCGGAAACTCCACCTACACCGTTATCCAAGTAAACGGACCGGTGAATGGACTCCAAAGCACCTCTTCTAGGTATAATATCGTTTCAAGCTACACCCCTCTGGGAGCCAGACAGGTCAATGTCTCCCCAAGTGATTCTCGAAACTTGCGTGTTGGTGATGAGATCATTATAACTCGCACTGGGAACCAAGACTGGATCCAAGCCATTAATATGGCTAATCTCTCAAGCCGAGACCCTCCTGGGCGTCACTCCAAGAACTGGGTTCCATTTGAGCTACGATTCACTCGGACGGTCAAAGCGGTAGATTACAAGAAAGGAATTATTGGGTTGGATATCCCTTTAACCAACAGTATAGATCAGAAGTGGGGCGGTGGATACGTCCAAAAATTCACTCTACCAAACCGTTTGCAGAACATTGGAATCGAATACATAAACGGAATCTCCCAATTCGATCCTAGCAAGACTAGCAGCATTGGTAGCCAGACACCTTACTTCTCCGATGAAAACCATGCCGATAAACTCATCACCTTCACCGGAGTACAGAACGCATGGGCTAGGTATATAACCTCCAAATATTTCGATCATTTCATCGAAGCTGGTGCCAACGCCAAATGGATCACGGTAGAATACTGCTCATACTCGGATCCAGTTTCGGTCATCACTGGTGGACGTCGATACTCCTACCTCATCGAGTCCGGCGCTGAGCAGATTCTGTATCAGCATGTCACCGCTTCGGAAAGTCGTCATGCCTTTGCATACGGGTCTCACGTTACGGGCCCCAATGTTTTCTACAATTGTACAGCTCAAAAAGAATACGATACCAGCGGTAAGTCTTTTGGTGCTATCATAAGATCTCGAGATTATAGGCTAACTTGTGAGATCAGAACCACATCTCTTGTGGTCAGTGGGCGGCCTGTATGACAATGTAAAATCGAATATCGCTGTTCAAGATCGCGAGTACTATGGAAGCGGTCATGGCTGGGCCGGCGCTAATTATCTGCTCTGGAATACCGAGGGAAGCACCACAGTTCAACGTCCTCCTACCGCTTGGAATTGGGCAGTAGGTGTGGTGGGCAAACATGAAGATGGTGCTTTTGCCAGTGTAGCCCCGCAAGGATGGTGGGAGAGTTTTGGTAGACACGTCTCTCCCCAGAGTATCTACCAGCAGCAATTACGGGACCGCAAACAAGCCAACTCAAACCAATAATTTCTCGTAAATACAAGAAGTATCTAAAAGATTTAGAGTGATGGTTTCTGTTGTACACATGAGATATTGGTATGAATACCAAACTTTGTAATAACTTCATGTAAATACACACAACACACAATAAAATTTCCCGATTTCACCATATTCCACATTGGATTCTGATATCCATTGTTACCTTATGACTGCGGAAAACCTCTGGCTTTATGCTACAGGCATTATTTTTATTGATATTTGATGGTTCTCATGAAGTCATATCAATATATGTTGATCGGACTAGACCAGAGAGCGCATCTTGGTTTGTATATTGCTGCTAGGACATCAATTCTGTGAACAATAGACTTGAGTTCCGAGAAATTTACTATATACATGATGTAGGATTGAAATGGGTTATATGCCAAGTGAAAACCTTATTGATCAGTAGAATGGCTGCTAAATATATGACACAAGCACAACAGTGATAACTTGAGCTCATGGGATGCCACATGGGGGATACGAATGAACGATGGTCCTTAATCCTTTCACTTCAAAGCTTGTTTTTAACTCCGAAGTAAAACCTAGTTCAGACGATTTCCTAAGTGCGATATGGGTTCTACAGAGTGGACAGAGCTCCAGTATTGATGCACATTTGGAGCAGAAGCCATCATGGCCACAAGGTTTAAACTCAACTGTAGCTAAACCGTCAACGCAGATTGAGCACTTCAGAGCATCACAATCGTCCTCGGATTCGATAACTAACGTGTCCAGCACGTTGGGTCTGTGGAAAACATCATATTGCTGCAAAGCATCGGGTAGCTTTCCCTTCTTATCGAAGACGTAGTAAGGTAACGGAGGTGGATACCTGTATTTAGTCAGCATCTCTCTATTATAAACCAGCAAATATTTATGGGAGATACCTGAATGGCTTCTGGCCGAAATTTATAGAGACATGCTGAAAAGAGGTTAGCGATAAAGCCGGGTAGAACCCATCTTCATGAACGACAAAATGCTCCAGTTGTGAATCGGTGAATTGGAAAGCAACCCCTAGATTGACTCCGTTCAAGAAGTACCGGATCACTCCAAAATTCATATCGATGTAAGCACCAAGAATATCACCCTCCTTCCAGGAATCTCCACTTCCGTATGGAATTGGGTATCCAGAGGACTATGGCAGACTTCGTTTAGTACATTTCGCAATAAACAGTCATAAGTCAATAATTACCCATGCAAGCTTGCGGCAGCCATCAAACGCAAATGAATGATCATCATCACCCACACCTAAGATTTGATCAGTGAGTGGTCCGATGATATGCGGATAAATTCTACTAACCAACTCCCTCATCTGGTCGAAAGATACTCGACTTGGTGGCCCATCCAATCTGCATAATCCCAGAAGTAACCAGTTGCACCTCATAGTACCAGGTGCCTTGGAGGTGAGTTAGAAAAAATCTTCATACAATCTGTAGTGAATATTCAACTCACCACTAGAAACACACATAGTACCGCGTACAGACTCGAATGAGGTGCTGTCGTTACGTATCTACATGATAGTTGTGATCAGAACAAGTCGACAAAAGTTGGTATAAAGGAAAGCTCTCTAACCTCCAATCCAGATGGATACCACTTCAGGCGGGTAGTAGCATCAAGCCAGTTGAGAGTGACATTTGGTCCATTCGAGCATTGTTTTTCCAGGCTGCGAGGAGTAGCATTATTCTTGTCCGCTATAAGTAATACATGTAAATGGCTTTGGTTCAAGATAGGACGGTGTTGACTCTTTACCAAATGTACACTTGGTGGCCCAAAGGGTGCATAGTTTTAATTCGTCCAGTCTCTTAGGATCCTTGGATTTAGAGTGTACTCCACCAATAGGTATCTCCTTGATGATACTAGGAACTTCAGAAGCAAGGATTTTCGATTTGTTGCCCGCAGCCAAGGCGAACTTCTCAAGTGCAATCAAACTCATCATCTGAACTCTCCAACTTCGTGTATCTTTTAGCCCATTTATCAGGTTGACAAAGACATCAGGCGTAAACATCTGCTCGCTGACTTTTCCGGCAAGTCGTTCAGCCAAAATGCTCCAGGCCACTGCAGCATTTATGCGATACCTCTTTTTTAATCCTGAGCGAAATATATTTTCTAAAATCTTACGGTTAATGAAGTTCGAAAAAGGAGGGAAAGTGTAGCTGCATACTTTCGTTGATAATTTGAATTAATCTTGCATTAATTTTAAGAGAGGCATCAACCGACGGTAGAGCAGAAAGCTCTGTAACAAAAGTATAATTAGCAAATACTTTAGAGATTAACTGTCAATTTCAAACCGAGTACCCAGTATATGGCATATGAATGCAGAAGTTAACGGATCGTTTTCGTCCAGAATCTCGACCATTGTTAAAACGATCTCGATGAATTCTGATTCTGATAAGTAATAAGAGTGTTATTGACACCAAAAGGCCAGGTAATACAAGTCCACTAGATACCTTCTTGGCTTAGGGCAATTAAGATGTCTGAAGCTTCCGAGAGAGCCTCTTTCTCGGAATCAGGATTCATACTCCGGCATGCCTCCCGGATCAACTTGGCATACCTAGCACGTACGAAATGACCAAGGAATTTATGGCTTATAAACTTGCTAAAGCGCATTGTATATAATCCTCAGCTTAAATCTTAAGAATTAGGCTGTTATGGTGAGGAATAAATCAATATTTGTTTAAGAAAGATGAGTTAGATGTTGGTGGATCGATTAAAAACCTTCGCTAACTAGCAAGGCTGACAAGGCGAAAAAAATACGACTTCCAGGAAAGTACAGGTTCCTTGACCTAAGTCACAAAAGCTGTGGGAATGCGACTCGAGACCTCCAATAGCCTGTAAAAGGAAATGTGATATTAAACAATCAGCCTAACATAAAATAGAATTGAGTTCAAAGACAATTGTTTCAGATAGAATAGTAGTGATATTGGATTAAAATAGCATGAATCACCTTCAGCTTTCTAACCTGGACTCAAATTTCGCTTGACTCACCTGAGGTGTATGCGACAGCTAAGTGGCAATTAAGGAAAAGGACGACTGAAAAGGGGCGAATGATTGGCTATGGCACTTAATCAGAAGATGAAAGATTATCAAAACGGCAATGGACACTACGATAGGCTGTAATCTATTTTTACCATAATGGCCAAATCAACTCAAATTCATATTGAGTCGAATTGCCATTCGCAACCGCGGCTAGTAACCCCACAGTTTGACAGTGTTGATGCACTATGTTATTTGTGATTACATTCAGTAGTATGTAAATACCATTCGTGCACTTTTCTACAGAAGTCGAAGTTTGCTCCATCAACCTATTCGAATAAGTATGTTTTCGGAACAGTAGTTGACTATCTTACCAGCACTACTATGCACCTGCAGCATCTGGTGGCTATATCTGGTTAATTCTAGTTGGTGGACGGGCCCTATGATATATTGTCTAATAGATATATAGCTTTTTTATTGAAACGCTTCACATATAGGTAGGAAAAACTCTTTCTGATCTACCACACGCAAAATAAAAATCAAGCCATCATCCGTATGAGTGATAACGGCCTGTAACTCGATATGTTGAAAAGTCGGGGTGGTCCAAGTAAACTCAATTTTGTTGCCGACAGATTCTTCGTATATTACTGATTTGAGTTCCTCACGGACTTCATTCAGGTCTTCGTAATGAACATGCTCGAAGAGAGAAGTATGTTTAAGCTCTTCTGGAGAAGAGCCGAGCATGTCTGTAGATAGTCTTGAGCAGAACACGATAGGGTAACCCTCCAGGTTATGGTCAACAATAATACAGACTCGTACTTCAGGAGGCGAGTTAGGGGTCTTTGAGGTTGTTTTTGATAGCGCTTGGTGGAGCTCTTTTGATGTACTGAAGGCATTTGGGGCTCCCTGTAGAGTTGGGATGAATAAGGCGGCTTCTTGCCGAAATGAAACGTATTACTTACCAGGACGTGGATGCTTTGGGTATTCCAGATAGTGATGATATCCTCGGCTAAGCATGTTCTATCTTTCACAGAGAACGTAGTGCTGTTAGTTGGGGTTTACAACAATTCAACGATTTGATAAGGAATAGTACCGAAGAGCTCGGGATAATCGGCTTCACGCAGCAGTCTATTAGAAGAGACGATAATATCGTAGCAGTAGTTAAAGGAAGCCTCTATCAATACATATCCTTTAGCTGAAAGGACGCGGAAATATACAAGGGTGGCTATTTTTTGCAGCTCTACACAAGTTTTGATGATCATATAAAGCCCGCGGCGGTCTTCAGGATGAAACCAGTTCTCTGCATTTTTCCCTACCCATTGTTGCCCAGAGAATCCCAGTACATCCTTGCAACCATCTGATAGATAAATCATTTGCATGCTATCTACACTTGCGATCGAGATAAACGATGCCTTTGGCATTTATTAAGAGAATTATTGCGTGTGAAAGGGGTAAATATCAATCGACTCCTATAATAACAGACTTATGTAATATGGAAAAATTGATGAAATAAAGATGAGAGGTAATTAAATAGTCTCTGATTGAGTGGGATGGAAATGGATTTGGAATTGTCAAAATCTGGAGTGCGCCCATGTAATTGTGGAGGTTGATCAATTTTATTGATGCAGCTTACTTATATATACAAAAAAGTATTTTGTTCAGTATTAGAAGCGTCTTGTGTATATAAGATGTGGTAACTTCATGAATGGCCTCATTTGATCAATTGGCAGAAACTCAAGCGAAGCCTAGACCGTGCATGGACCTAGTGGCCAGAAGAGTGCCTGATATTAGCAATTGCCAGATTCAGTGACAAGAAGTACGGAAGTACAACAAACCTGATGGTAGCAATCTACTACTTGACTGTTTCAGAACCACTACCATCGTCAACTGGTGAAGTGATTCGTGTATCACCAAGTCTCTTCATACCGGTATAAACCATGTAGCTGGCAACCGCGTCTTGAGCTGCATAGACAACATCCTTCTCCCGTAGCTCGCGTTTGTCCCACCGCTTAAAGTGCAGGTGTTTATTGAGTTTCATATTTCCATATTTGTTTGCAAGTGACTTCAGAGTAGTATTACGGTGGCCTAGCCTGAGGGCCATGTACTTGAGGTCTAAAACGTTTTCGCATTTGATGTTGTAGGAGTGTTTTAAAGCCCAGGAATCACGATGTGCACACACTCCAACTTTCATTATATCGCTGTCTTGTAAAAATAGCTGCAGTGAATGGGGGAAGACAAGCCCTTCGTTGACAATTCGTTGAATGTAAATCACTAAGCATATATCACGAGTGGCTATTTGAATCACCGAGACTTTGCTGAAATCACCATCTGACTTCGTTCTGGTTTCAGTGTCAAAGCCTACGACTTTTTCCGATTGATGTTTGATATGTGCACGAAGTAGTTGTATTCCTTCCCTAACTTGCTGTTCGGTTTTAAGAGTGTAAACCAGAGTGCCGGTGAGTCCGGGTAGTTTTTGGGCCTTGGTTGACATAAAGACATTAATGATGGGCTTTTGAGGATCGGAATGGAGTTTTTCCTTTGAAACAGAAATGCTGCCAACGTCCGATCTTGGTGTAGCCTCGGTTGTTATGTCTAAACCACTAGCCTTTGCATTATTCTCTAAAGCGTTTCTCTCGTTTTGTGTACCTAGATGGAGGAGGGCTGTCTTACTTTCGAAGAATTTCAGTCTCCAGGGTCTGTATGAAACCGGACAAACACGAATACAGGTCTTGAAGCTCTTTGTGAGTATGGTTACCATGAAATTACAATACAGGACCAAGCATCAAACCCTGCAATTTTTATCAATTTCAACTTTTTAATGGGGTTTACAATCAAATTACCTATCCGTATTATTTATCCATTTCATATTGATAAGTAGAGGCCCATGATCAAAAGAGATCAAACTTTAAAACAGATAAAAGTTTGCGTCATGCTGGTAGGCGTTTGTAATAGCGTACTTCATAACTAGAATACAGTCTATTCAGTGGGGTTGCCTAGAAAAACCAGTAGAGCCTGAGAACACTCATAACAATGAGTGCCTATTCAAGGAAGTCCACTTCCAAGGTCGGGGGCACGAACTAGTTTACATCCTCGGCGCTCTATGGTCGTATCAGACAGTCAAATATTTGATTGATCAGAATGTTAGTGGATTCTTGGATGGCTGCTGCCTGATGCATTGGCCAGGTATCTCAGGTTGCTCCACCTCTTCCCCCAAAATCAAGTAGATATCTACAACCATCAGATAATTTTGCTGCCCCAAGTCTTCTGGCAATTATGTATAGCAATAGCAAGGCAATTGTGGCCCCGGACATATGCCTAATAGATTGCTGAAGATAGGGTTACTAATTATCCAGACAAATGTGATTTGACAATCGACTCAAATGAACTGTACATGGATGGAATGTAAGCATTGTAATGAAAAATACTGGTCTGTATATTGGCAAGTTAGCCACATGCTTCGAACATTTCATGGACACTCGACAGCAGTATACAAGATTATATGGTCTGATCTGTAAAACCGATTCTAAACTGTTACAAGATTAGGAATATTTGCTTCCCTGCATCCCCATCAACAATTGTTCAATTATGGTAAGTATGTGTCGAAAGCTGCCGATTTCTGCTTTCTTTGTGCTCTTATCACCCCAAGTTTACCGGGTGCTCATGCCTTCTAAGACATTCGCAAATCTTCGCTTGTAGGGAGAACTGGAGTAATTTTATGGTCAGACATTTGTGTACGCGTTCTAGAACCTCAGGCAGAATTATTTTCAAGATAGAATGTGATAAGAGTGCTTCGAAAAGATAAATGTGTGATGTGTTCCAACAACACTAGTATAGTTAGCTACTGATCTGCATCCAGGTATCTCTCCAAACCTATAATTGGTAAAATGGACGATTTCTTATTGCCCTCCTACGTTGCAGAGGCGTTACTGGAATTTAACGGCCGTAAGTTGAGTGTAAAGTCGTTGCATTATAGCCTAGACTAGAGAGGTATTACCAATGTATCACAAACATCCACCTGTACTTTGATGTGAGATCACATATTCTAATTCACCATGACGACTCACCCACCGCCAATTTGAGTGAGGAGTGGCCCCGGGTAAAGTGACTGGAGGTGTTCCGATCATTACACTTCATCTGCAGTAGATCATTGTTAACAAATACAGTATCACAATACAAAAGGCACATCCAAATAGAAGCCTCTTGCTATTTCTTAAACATATCGGTGACAAACCATATATCAACTACTGGATAGCTATCTACTTATGAGAGTAACAGCCGAATTATGGAGGCATCTTGATAGCCACCAAATATGGAGGTAAAAGCGCTGAGCATATTTGATAGCTCAACGGGGCAGCTTAGTTCTTGATGCACCCACCTACATATGCTTTCCATCGATTCTCGTCCATTCCCGGTGTCTCCAGGGACCTCGGATATCACCGGGCTTGGAGTTCCCAGTACATAGTGATATATTCATTAAGATTACCTTAGTTGCCGTTTACCAATTTGGAGAATTCCAACTAACCAATTGTGAAACTTTTTGTAGGACGAACTCGGCTCTCAAGTATGCAAATTACACTCACAAATAGATATAAGCAAGCTAGCCAGCGTTGGGAGCAGTAATACGAACTTCATACTTTCCTTGAACATCCCTTGCTTCTCTCATTAATCATGACCATTCGGCCAACTACCCAGCCCGTTCTTGACGAAGCTTCTTTAGCTTTGGTATTGTCCTCCTTTCATGAATATAATTTGGCGGACACATGCATCAATAATTACTTCAGAAACTTGAATACCCAGACGATGCTTTCCATGCAGGCCAAGTTTCTAGCCCATGCATTAGGTGGAGCAAAGTTAAACCACAAGATAATGAGCATGAATCATCGTCACCTCAAGCTACAGGATCATCATTTTGACGCAGTGATGAACAACTTGCACAAAGCTCTAAAGGACCACGATTTGACTGAGGCCGAAATCAATCATGTTCTCATAGCTGCCGAAGGCACCCGAGACAGCATGCTTGGGAGGACTACTCGTAGAATCGTATCTTCAGATTTTGATTGATATAGTAGCCGAAATTGATAATACCATTGCTTATCATTTGAGGCTTGACCATCATTTAAGTTTGAAGATCTTATTCCTTATTATTGATTGGTTGCTCGACCCTGGGTTTCATGATGTATCATATTATTTTCATATCCTTTCCTGGCTATTTAGATTTCTTGTGGTTTATAGTATTTACGATATCTACCCATTCACAGCATCAAATTCGAATTCATTAAAGGCCAAATTTCTCAATAGTTGAATTGGATCAGAAGCCAGTGGAGCCATCATTCATGGCATCCTTCCGATGAACCTTCAGCAGAAATTATCCAAGGTTTTGCGTGTTCCAATTACACAGTCCATCTCAATGAGCATATTACGGCAGTTAAATGGAGGTGTTGTGTGCACGTACTCCGATTGGCCTCACTCAGTCTCACACATTCAACCGAGTATCTGGTTACTTATCTATGTTGAAATTTCACGATTAATCATACCTAGTTTGACGCAGACTGACAGTGATGTAGAGTCGACTGCGGAATTGCTGCTGCTTTGTTTATCTGATTTATTTTCGACAGGGGTCATAATCCGTCATTGTCATATACAACGACTAAAATATGCCGCAGTTATATCAGAAATGCTCAAGATAAACATGATAAATTTGTACCCATATCCCGGGCTGATTGGATGGTACATTCAAGGGAGCCAGGTTTATTTAGTGTTGTTTGCCCAACTTGAGCCTCTTCAACCATATCTCCTACCATACCATCCTGCCTTCACACAATTTTTGACTCAACTCTAGTTCTCAAGAGTCTCAGCCTTTTCTTTGGGAGCTCACAGTGTCCTTGAACTATTTTTTTGATACTTTTGCGTGTCACAAGCTCCAAAACTAACGTGAATTATGAGACGAAGCCAAGCTCCTAGTCAGGTGCACCTCAACGTAGGGGCTTCTACTACACCCCGCTTCAATTCCCCCTTTAAACTTGGAAAGCCATATACTTCACCCACTACACCTTCTACTACCCCGTCGAAAGAAAGCAAGTCATCCGCTGTACGTGTTTCGAAGCGAGTTTCTCCCAAGCGCAAACAACTTTCCAGTTCTTCTCAATCGTCTTGTGAAGGTGGTTCCGAAGAAGAATCAACTTCAGATCAACGCTGTCCATCAGACTACGAATTAGAGGAAGATTCCGAACAGTCTCCGAGTGGAAAGCGCAAAAAATCGACACCTCAAAATACTCCTCGTACTCCTTTATCTTCAAAGACTGTTGATAATGAACACAATCGTGGCTCGGTTACTCCACGCCCAGGTGGCATAAACGTTCTAAGCAAAGCGTTTAGAGTTCCCACGATGAAAAATGGGAGTCCTGCGTTGGACCCTAGCCAGCGTCTCCGTCCGTTGACTTTAGGTGTACGTAGAAGACCTGCGGTTATGTGCCGTCCGTTACATGACCCTGAAGAAGAAGGCGCTCTCATATTATACGTCCCCCCTGTTCTGAGTCTAACCGAGCAACTCGAGCAGCTAAAGAGCAACGCGAAAACTACGGATACTGAACCAAAATCGCCCGCCACAAAGCAACCCCCGCCACAAGTTCATGTAGTTGTCGATCCCAAGTTAACTAAGGTTTTGAGACCACATCAAGTTGAAGGTGTGAGATTTCTTTATGAGTGTGTTACAGGTCAACGAGTGGAAGACGCATATGGCTGTATCATGGCTGATGAAATGGGACTTGGCAAGACTTTACAATGCATCACGTTACTATGGACATTAATTCGACAATCCCCGGAAGCTGGAAAACCTACAATAGACAAGTGTGTAATTGTCTGTCCAAGTAGTTTAGTGCGGAACTGGGCCAATGAATTAGGTAATGTGTGATGCCATAATTTCCATTTATTCATTATTGCTAATAGCTTGCATATGAAGTTAAATGGCTAGGCCCCAATAGTATTAACCCACTCGCGTGTGACGGGAAAGGTACTAAAGAGAAAATTACCCAAGAACTCCAGAAGTTTGTATCTGGTCGTGGCCGCATGAATATATACCCCGTATTGATCATATCATACGAAACTTTACGGATACATGCACAGCTTCTTCAAAAAACACCAATTGGACTTTTACTCTGCGATGAAGGACATCGTTTGAAAAATTCAAACTCGCTGACATTTCAGGCATTGAATCTTCTTCAAGTACAACGAAGAGTCATCTTGTCAGGCACACCCATCCAAAATGATTTGTCTGAGTACTTTAGTCTTCTAAATTTCGCAAACCCCGGTTTGTTGGGATCACCAGCGGAGTTTCGAAGAAACTACGAGAATCCTATTCTTCGGGGCCGTGATGCTATGGCAACACAACACGAGAGAGACATCAGTGACAAGAAGCTGACGGAACTGTATGCGATTGCAAACAAATTCATTATCCGGCGAACAAATGATCTACTCTCCAAGTACTTGCCATTGAAGTACGAACATATCGTATTCTGCAAGCTCAGTTCGCTTCAACTGGATTTATACAACCTCTTTGTCAATTCAAAATCAGTCAAGAAATTGCTATCGGGATCAGGGTCACAGCCTCTAAAAGCAATCACTATGCTGAAGAAACTTTGTAATCATCCTGCCTTGTTGAATTTGCCCAAAGATCTGGAAGGCTCCGAAGAGTTACTACCATCGAACTATTCAAATCAAGTACTCGACGCTCAACTATCCGGAAAGATGTTGGTCCTTGAGCGAATGCTGATCAACATCAAAAGTAAAACTGATGACAAGATTGTACTTATCAGTAATTACACACAGACTCTAGACATATTTGAAAGAATGTGCAGAGCCAGAAGGTCAGTCCAGTGCGACTTCGCTTCGATTATTATTTGTTACATTATACTAAAAACCTGTTTCAGGTTTCAATTTCTCAGGCTAGATGGCTCCATGACTATCGCCAAACGACAACAGCTTGTAGACAAGTTCAACAATCCCCAAGGTCCAGAGTTTGTCTTCCTATTAAGTAGTAAGGCCGGTGGCTGTGGTCTTAATTTAATAGGTGCCAATCGTTTGGTGCTTTTCGATCCTGATTGGTAAGTCTTGGAAGCTGGATGCTTCGTCGTGAAATTCTAACGATGTCGTTGAAATCTAGGAATCCTGCCTCGGATCAGCAAGCGTTGGCACGTGTGTGGCGAGATGGACAGAAGAAAGATTGTTTCATATACCGATTTATTGCTACTGGATCAATCGAAGAAAAGATCTTCCAGCGCCAGTCTCACAAACAATCGCTCAGCAGTTGTGTCGTTGATGAAGAGGAAAACGTAGAGCGGCACTTTTCACTGGAAAACTTGAGACAACTATTCAAACTGAACACCGAAACGATGTCCGAAACACATGATACATATAAATGCCGTAGATGTCTAAAGGGCCGTCAGCATCAAAATGCCTCGGAGCCGATGTCCTATGGTGATAGCTCCTCATGGGATCATTACAGTGAATTGGAGTGGATGAAGGTGTATGATAGTATACTTCGAGAAGCAGGAAAAGGAACTGCCTCGTATGCTTTCCAATTCAAATCCCAAAGATTAGGCTCCTAGGACATTTCACCTGTTCTCATCTTTGAGGTCTAGTCATTCCACAATAGAGAATTTAACTTCGACAACCTTACCACTTCATGTACAGCCGAGATCTACTTTGGAACTCTATCCTGATTGTTGTATTATTAGTATCATATTATATAAATATTAGCAATTTAATGCAGTCGATTTTTGATAACTTCTCAAGCGGGGCTGATTTGTTTATTAATTGAAAAAGATAACATCAGATGAGATGTGAGACTTTGATTCAAATCTATAAAGTGTAAAAAGTGGAACTGCACATAACAAGCGAAACAGGCAGGAATGTCACATTAGCTAAGAATTTCTAAGAGAGCAGGACGGCATGACATATTAGTAGTTCCCCGGATCAGAACAAACTGCTTCAACGATCTGTTATAAACAGCGGCAAAAGATTAATTGACGCGCCTACAAGTGCTTGAATATAAGCCTACCTTTGTCTAGTCTGATAGAGTTTATGAAGTCCGGTTGTGGAGCAACATCCAATGGCGAACCCTTGTCCTTGTGTGAATGAATATCGCCCGTTAGTGACATATCCAATGATCGACTCGGAAGAAGGAATCGTGTTTGGCTATTGCAATGGTTAGTACGATGATTGTGCGGCTATACACAGTAAATTGAACGTACAACGGGGTTTTCCCGGGAGAATTCGACTTGCTTCTTCAAAGAAAGATGCTTCTCCCACGCGTCGTAATCCGTATTCGATGGGACATAGATCAGAGAGTGAGATCCAGGTGTTCCACGATCCAGCATTTTGATTCTTACACAAACGACAGCTCTCTGAGCATCTGGCACTTCCTCCAATTTGATACCGCGAGTCTCAGTGGCATTAGTGATATTCTCAAGAAGTTTCTTGTTGATGATATCAAAGGAGGTATTCAAATTTGACTCCTCGAACCCACCTCTCAGAAGAGAGGTTGCTTTCTTGCCTCGAAGTATCCAGAGCTTGTCTTTGGATGTAGGTTGCTTGCTTCCTACCAATAAATGGAAGGGCGCTTCGAATGGATGCTCAATCTTTAGTTTTTCATAATTGGGCCTCTTGGCCGGAGGTTTTTTGTTAAACATTTCCTCTGCCTTGGCTTTATGTTTGTCGCTAAATTCACGGTAGGCTTTGGTTCCAGGATAATCGTAAGGGAAGCATGGTAGACCAGCCTCAAAATGCATGGCATCACGTTCACGAAGTCCTACATCAAATAATATGTTATACAACTAAAGTAGCAGTATGAATGAGATATCCAACTAACCTCCAAATCGAGCACCAGCAAATATGAACGATTTCCAGAAAGCCATCCCCCAGCCTGAAGGGATTATCAAATTCCAGCCATTGCTCCATTCTGGCGAAGACAAAGAATTGGTTGTGAATGCCAATCCATTTCGTTGAATCAGCAAAATAGGGATCTTGGCATCATAAATTTCGGGCTTGAGCTTGGTTCCAGGTATCAGGTTCTGTAGAAAATACGTCAGGATCTGGCTCGAGGCAAAGTAATTACATGTAGGATTACATCATTTCGACGTTGATTCAATTTTTCCTCGGATATCATCTCGGAAATCAACTTTCTTCTAGTCTCCGAATTCCAGATATCGGAATCTGCAACATTGTCAGGCCACTCATTCAATATGTGATTGAGATCATCAACTTTATCCTGAGGGGTATCTTCATAGCGAGAAGGGACTTTTTGAGGAAATCTATGGAAAAAGGAAAGCATCAAATGAGACAAGCGAATCGTGAGGAAATATGCGTTCGCTACTTACTGAAGACGAGGATCATCTACAAGAAGGCCGAGGACACAACCAGGCGGAAGTGAGGAAGTAGAGCGAAGGCAGGACAACTTCTTCCAGACCTAGAAATTTTATAACACGTTAGAAAAAGCATTTGAAAACCAACACAAGATAAACTACCTCTGCATTTAAGCTCTCGCCAGATACTGAGAAAACTGCATCAAGAAGTGCTTGCGTTCTTGGTCCAGTTAATTCAAATTGAACCAGTTCATCACGAAGATCTTCAATTTCAATATCTATATGGTATACGTATTAATTCAGCCGTATCAAACGAGAGTCCAAGCTGCAATGTACCATCAGATAACTCTAGCTTCTCTATAGCATCCAGGAGAGCTTCATAGCTCTCCTCATAAGTGGAGGGATGAACCCACATCCAGACGAATCTCTTGTTTGAATTTTGAGAAACTGGACGCCAGATTAACGTAACTGGACATATAGCAGCTGACGGATAGCCCATATATCTATACAAAAAAGTAGAGCATTGACGCTTGCCAGTATTGTATCTAATTCCCCCAACTGATGGGCCATTGGGGTCGGTAAGTGAGTTCAAGACATGTGTGATAGCCTTCTCGGAGCCAGAGAGCTGAATACAGCCAAAGTAAGATGCATCGTGAATCAATGATAAATATGAACTGGCTTTATACGAGCTTCGAATGCTTTTTTCGTTCGGGTGTTCCGCCTAGGTAGAGTAAGGGGAATTAGCGCTAATCGGTATGTGGATTTAATGCTGCTATCTGCTGGTCTACCAATCTATATCCCCATCTTTCGACCATCTTTGCTCTTTTTGAATGCCAGATGTGAGTTTCCAACCACCTCTTATTTACTAGCGACAAGGCGTTAGAATTTCACCGTATATGCGGTAATCATCTTTCATCTACCTTGTCTTCGTTTGTATTCGTCCATGATGGATCCCGGTCGCCTCTTTTTGCGCCGGCTCGGTCCTTTCTTGCTGATTGTATTATCATTTGCCATCTAGACGCAGCACAAAGATTGATTATGTAAGATATCCTGAGAAAAGTTCAGTTCGGAAGGTTGAATAATTACTTCTCTCAGAGCTTTTTCTCTCAGTCTAACGGGAAGTCTCTTGACATTGTGACTGGCTGCTCTTCTACGAAGGTGCCGAGGAAGACTTTGAAAAGCACGTTGAACAGCCCCTTCCCTGATTTTTTTAAATGCTAGGCATGAGCATCAGCGCATAGCAACAAAGTTGGAAAACTCACTTAGCGCGACGGATGGCATTTTGCATAGCATTAATTTCAAAAGAGCGCGCCTAATAGTAAGATATGCCACGGTTGGGTTGAAGGTGAGTTCTAGAACGGATAGGTCGTATATTACCAAAATATTGGCAACGAACCTCGGCGAAATCAACCACATCAATAGTTCGTGGTGCTCTTCCGATTTGCGTTTCAATTCTTCTCGATTCTTGGTTGCGAGCTTAAAAATCACATTCCAATAGGTAAATAACTTTCTATCGAAACAGTCCAACTGCGGTATATAAATCACCTCGCTTCTTTTCCCTTCCGGTTAACTCGGAAGGATTAACATTCCTTTTCATTCCTCGTTTATCATCGGACATATCCAGAACGTGTGATAAAGAAACCAAGTATTCAGATTGACACAAATAATCTATTTTTTTGTCTAGTGAATTCCACTCGATCCGAATTTTGGTAAGATTTTACCAGTAAAAAGAGTGCCGGAAGAAAATCTTTTTTTTTGAATCTGGTCTGTTTGATGTTTAATGGTTTAGCTTGAATGACATAAAACAAATGAACAATAGAAACAGTTAAGCCAACCGGTTCACCATATCGTCATATCGTCATAATGTTATACTTGACAACTATCAAGAAACACGACCTAGTCTAGAAATGCCAATGCCAGGAACAGGGACTTGTACAACAGAAACCAATATTCATTTCAGGATAGTCAGTTATGCTGCAGACCCGAAAAGTGCGATACATTGACCAGTATGAAGACTGGGCGCCAATCATGTCCCAACCTTTCTGCATATTTCCTGGTGTAGACTTCAATATATTGTGTATAATATCCTACAAATCATACCATCTTAATCCCATACACCTAAAACAACTGTAATTTCCATCCAGTATCATTCATAATGGTAGACTGTTAATCGCATCGATGAAAAGTTGATCATCTCCGTATGAACTTTCAGTGATAGCATAGCCTACCATTGCAGCAAGTGAGCCATCACAATGAGTTCAGAATCAAACGTCGCAGAATTGCGTGCAGGATTAGTGTCTCTTAGAGCAATAATAAGCAAGCCAAAAACGCCCCTTCAGGCTGTTCGCGACAGTTTAAGGGAGCCACTTCAGTTCCTGGGCAAAGATAGAAGTCCAGTTATACCTCTAAAGCATCTACCTTCGCCTACCCCTTTTCTTCAAAGGTATTTCCTAGACCGCCTACTTCCAGGATTTCAAGACTTCCTTTTGGAAAATGTTGTTGAGGACTGGCTAGTGATTTTTGACGAAGCAGAGCGGAAGAGTTTATTCGATAATTATTTTGTTGGTTCAGAAGAGTGTGGAGCATACAACAAAATCATCGCTTTCTACGCTATTCAACGATTGGCGAAAATCAGTAGCAGAAAAGCTTCTTTACACACGCACGTAATTACAACTGTTCTCAGGTTACTACGTACAATATTTACGAGATACACGATCATCGACTTCTTGCAAGTTTTAGAAGAAGATTTTGATAAAAGTAGAGAACAGATCCGTTGGCTACAATACCAAGATTTTATAAGCTTGGTATGCTCCATACCAACCAGAATGGCAAATATGTTAAGCGGAAATATCCCAGAGTTATTTCGCTCAGAGTATCTTTTTTGTAGATATATTGGTTTTCATCAATCCACAGCCTTGCAGCCTTAACTCTATTTTTGCAAAAGAGTATTTATTACTACGATTCTACAACAATGTGACACGGCAATCGTATGGTATGCCAAGCAAGAATTAACTGGTATATTGCTACTCTGGCATTCTAGGGTGATAACCGTGATAGTAAATTACATTTGCCATAGTCAAACGGGCCACCTGGGTCAGTAAATGTATTGGTGAGCTGTATCAGAAGATAGGGCGCCTGGGTCATGGAAGTAAGTATTTCTTATGATGATTGTTGAGGAGATTTGTATTCAAAAATCGAAAAATTTAAACCCAGAGCTCTTTGGGAGCACCCTATACTCTGGTATGAGGAGGAATTTCCTAAGTGTATACTCTGCTAACTACCGAGCCATTTATGAAAGAGTACTGGTGAGCATGAGTGAGCTCGAAGTGGACAAGTTTTTGGATTCACTGTTGAGATATTCGGTTCTACACGAGTCACACTGCCTTCAGGGTACGTCTAACAACCGAACTTTTTCTCCAGTTAGCTTACTAGTATATTTGCACAGAACAAGCGAGCGCCGTAACTAACAGCCTGGTAGTCAAACGGGTGGCAAATTTCTTTTCCACTCTCCTACAGCGATTTCTGTTTGAAGTGGATTTGCAAGAGGATGAGATATTATGCTCTGAGAATATCAAATTCTTGTTCACTGAGAAGTACTTCATCAACCGCACTTTTGAAGCTGAGGCTTTACGTGCTCAGATATGTGTATTATCAGGATATCCGGACATTGCAGCGAATCCAAGTAATCAGCCATTTAAAGAATTGAGATTTGAACTCATCTAACTCTCGTCTAGCAAAACCACTCCTTAAGAAGACTTTCATGAAACTGCTTAAGACATGGACTGATCCGATCTTTATTCAGCATAGTGCAATGAAGCAGCATCTATGTAAGCTATTGATTCCATTTTCATTTCCGACCTGTGCGTAATCCATCATTCTGTCCACTATCTAGATATTACCATGGCCATACTGATTACACTAGGCTATCTCGAGAGGTCTGAGATCGAAGAGCTAAATGCTGCAAGCGTGTTTATGCCCGGAGTTACTCGTTACTTGGGAAATACAAA
The DNA here is from genome assembly GCA_002104905.1 of Basidiobolus meristosporus CBS 931.73. Lineage (NCBI taxonomy): Eukaryota > Fungi > Basidiobolomycota > Basidiobolomycetes > Basidiobolales > Basidiobolaceae > Basidiobolus > Basidiobolus meristosporus. The sequence goes on from MCFE01000078.1 coordinate 55,788, forward strand.
TCCTTCAGTACGCAAATATGGAATGGTACAGCTCAGCCAACAAGCATTTACAACAATTCCGTTCGTCAAGCTTACGGTTTGAATCAGGTTACTGCGGAGATACTTGCAAAGAAAATAAGCGCCAATATGGATTCCTCAAAGCCACTTGATTTTGGATTAGATGAAAATGACACGGAAATCCATATGCTCAGGACGCTAGCTGAGTTACCTGACGGTCTAATTTCGGAAGAGGATTCTGGTAAATTATTCAATGCAACAACCATTTGAATCACACCTATAGCTGACAAATATTCTCCCAACAAATAGACCACAAGGGCGAGCAAGAGCTGGATGCTGATACACATAGTGAGAGAGATGTTAGCGTTAGTGGTGAGAATTCCGATGATGAGTGGGACCCTGACAGTACAGAGATTCTAGAGCTGGGTATTACTACTTCCGTTTGGAGTTGTGGTATTGCAGAGTCTAACCTTTTGGAAGATCCAGATGAAGAGGAACAACTTGATGAAGACGATGATCTAGAACCTTATCCTATGGAATCCGAAGATGAAGATGAAGGCATCGGAAAGAACAAGCTGAAAAAACCCAAGTACTCTCTATTTCGTGTCAATTGAACATTTCCTGAACACAGCCTCATTTCAATCCATCAAGATACTTGTCCGAGTGCTTAAGTTATCTAAAAGCTGACGAGGAGCCGGATAAAATCGAAACTGGGTTAGATATAGCCGCGGATATGATACAAAATGCCACTGAGCACGAACTAAGTAAGCCAAAAACACAGACGTTTTCTAGGATAATACTGACATGTTTGCTTTAGGTGTCTATGGACAACAATTCGCAGGAAAACTTCTACGACTACAAGACACATACGAGTTACCAAATTTCGAAAAGAACCGTACACATGCCCTAATAATGCTAATAGTGATGTGCCCAAATATCACAAATAGCTATCTGATAGAGCAATTCTATGAACGCGATTATTCGATGTCTCAGCGCTTCCTGATCTTGAACTGTCTAGTAATAGCAGCACAAAGATTATCTGAGATCACCAAGAATGATGAGACATCTTCGGTAAATACATGAACAACTTCACGCGATACACTTACTAAACAGCATTCTCTAGAAGAAATCGGAAAACACTATCGAGTATGACGAGAAAATGCTGGATGCTATGGTGAAGGATATACAAAATATAGGGATAGGAAATGGAAAAACAGTGTGGGCCTCTAGACGCCAAGAAGTAGAGAGAAATAGAGGGCCACCAAGCAAAAATAGATTTGCCCAAGTGACCGGTAGATATTTCTTCTTCCCATTGATTCACGGGGTAGGAGCGTCTGCAAGGTAACCGATTTTTTTGGTATTATCTCGTAAGGCAATTTCATTGATCATAAAAATCACCAGTGATATTTTCAATGTTCTTGGCCATCCGGTTCTACTGGAAAAATTCGTCACAACATTGGCCACGATTCTCTATTTATCTGGTAAGTTATTTCATTGCAACTCAGACATCGCCCTTGGGGCTAATATGAAATCAACCAGCTGGTGCACCTGATTTTTCGAAAATGTGTAGAGAATTCTGGGATTTCTCAAGGTCATTACAGCATTATACTCACGAGGGCGTGATCTCGGGCGTGATATTTGGCTTATTGGCGATTGTAACGATATTACCCGGAAATACTCTGGTTCACGAGTATCCCAGAGAGCTGAGCGAAGTAAAGGAATGGGCCACCGGTAAAGACGATTGTTTCAAGATCGCTTTTTTATATATTCTCACAACCCATGTAATGCTTGTTAGGTTTGTTTGACAAAACCCAGAACGAAAAGTTGAAATCACAATGCTTAGGCTTGCTGATGAAATTTCAACAAATTATATCCGAATACCAGAGAGAGCTCTTTGTAGAGGCTGGTGTTGTGATGTAAAGCCGGGTTTCTAGAAATCAACTTCACTTGACACCATCCTAACTATCCAATCAATAAAGAATGAACTAGTCATAGATAACTTGGGCTCAGATATTTCCAAACAATGGATCAGACTAGTGTATGACAGTTGTGTTTTCGCACATGAAGTGTGTGGCGAAAGCAAATAGGCCTTGAAATAGATTAGTGAAAGCCTCCAAACAAGACATTACACATTATCTAGACTAGCGTCTGCTTTGCCAAGATTTTAGTGGGCCGACGTGGATTCGCACAGTATTAGAAGACGAATTGGCATGCCATTGAAAACTAAACGAATGTGTTTCAGCCGGGATTTACTGTTAGCAAAGGATTCTTGTTCGCAATCAGAGTGCCCAAACTAGACAAAATACTGACTGGTGAGATTAGAAGATCACGTTCCAAAGGGATATGTAGGCTTGATGAGAAAGCTGAGACAACGTACGAACTCCATTTGGCGGATCCTGTTTCACGCCTCTACAATTCCGATGTGACCAGTGCTTCACTTACAATTTAAAAGTGGCCTGGAGGACTTCGGGATGGCAACGCTCTATATCGAGAACAATTCGCTCATCATCATGCATTTATCGATCGCTAGAATCATTACCTACTCGATGTATACTTTTTTAGTGCTGTTATTTTTCCATGGAGTCTGCAGTGAACGAGATTTTGACCAAAACGCAGCAGACGGGGAAATTGATGAAGAGCAGGTCAATCAAGCACTGGAGCTAGCAAGAGCCCTTTTGGGTGCCCAAGAGGCTGAAAATGTCGAGCAAGACCCGCCCAAGGTAGCCTTGGCGCTAGATCCTAGGCAAAAGGTCTTCGACCCTGAAGAACCTCCAGTAGCTGACTACGAACAAGATTCAGATGACAATTCCGATATGGAGGATTCAGAATCCGAGGAACCCGAACAAGTGGTCGAGTTTGAACAATATCCCTCACCTAACAGATATGTCGATTCGTATGTCACATATCAACGACCCAGGATTAGACGAGAATTTTCTTACAGACCGAATTACTACTACCCAAAACAAGCGGCCTACCGTCGCCAGAGCCAACCACATCTCGCAAGCCCTGCAGCTGGTTATGCATATCGTGGTCCTTATTACTCAAGACAAGTGCCACGTTATCTACCCAGAGTTTCATATCGCCCATCAGCTCCATATGCAGACTATCCACTCAATCCAAAGGTGAACTACAGGAGAATAACTGAGACAAACAACCAAGATGTATCCTCCTCACGACTAATGCAATCCATTTCCACTCTTCGTCAAGAAATCAGAAGACTAAGATTGAATAATAGAATGGCAAAGCAAACAGTGGCCGACCTACAGCAAACTACGAAGGATGTCGAGGAGCTCAAAGCAATTGTGAAGCGAATCTTGACTAATCAAAAAGCCACACCCTCTTTTCCACCCCTAGAACCAGGGAAAACGGATAGCCCAAAGCCCCTTGTCGACTCCCTACAGGGTCAGAAGCCCAGTATATACTCGGATGTGGTCAATTATTATGCGAAGTTGGGGATGAAGGATTTTGATCTGTACTCTGAACCATGGAAAAAACCCCAAGCATCCAAGCAACCACCAACCCTCTCCAAGAGTAGCCTAAATCTGATCTCGCTACCAAAAGAATTGCAGAAGAAGCTGGATACTTCCAAACTGCTGCCCAGTCCAGGAGGCTACCTTACTGGAGACGGATTTGTGTACAAAGATGGGTATTGGTACAAAGATGGGTATTGGTACAAAGACGGGTATTGGTATAAGGACGGGTACTATTGGGAGGATGGCAAATGGTATAATAGCGTTACTGAGGTGATTCCTCAGAAGAACTGTACATCTACCCTACCCTGTCGACTGGGGTTTCCGCCCGAAACTCCGACACTGTAACCACGCTGGGCTAGGTTTTTTATTTAGCGAACAATATCCTAATGCAAGTCCAATTCTACATACATAAAATGGCATTTATAATAAAACCCTACCATCATTCTCGTAGCTGATGTACTGTTGAGAGGGATGCACACCATATGCAAGTTTGCTGTCCAACTGCTCTCTACAGTCGCTGTGATGATGTGTCACGACACTGAAACAAACCACAATGACCAATGCACAAACAAGATTCATTGTTTACAACTGATGGAGCAGAGACAGGTTATTTACATCGATGCAAAGCACGTGGTGTAAAATTCATTATGTATTGCCGAAGAATATTGCTGCCACTTGGATGAATAGCCAGATTTCTATTTATATCCCTGGAGCTTTTGAATAGGTATATTTATATGCATGTAGAGCAGTACCAATGGGATTGTGGGCCACTTTCAGATTAATGCTTAGAGGATCCTATCGTGACCAGAGCTGTTGGTACAGCTGTATAATCAGCGAGGAGCACGAATGGGCATCCTCCCCAAACGCTCCTTATGAAACCACCATATGGACATGTGTTGTACGCAAATTTGATCAGCAGAAAATCTCGAGCAGCATAGAGATTGTCGATTTCTACTTTGGCGAGAACAACCATACCTGGCAATGCAAACCCGTGCAAATACCCGATATTATGCAACTAAGGCGTGGCGAAGATAGTCGAGGCTACGGGTAGACCTGATCACCATTGAAATTTGTTTGCTAGAAATCGCTAAATAAAGTATTGAAGAACCAGAGCCCAGTGGAGCTGTGACCTAGATGTATTGGTGTAACCAAAGTGGGAGATACGGTACAAAACCTTCAAAAGTTGCTATCGATTGTGAAATTCCTGGAGGCTCCAACTGAGAGTAGTGAAATGAACTCACCCAACCATATTGCTTACAGAAAGTCCCGTAGCACCTTCTGATGTATGTATCAACATTCTCGTCAATGACCCATTAGTATAGCATCAGCGTAATACAGAGTGCTCTTACTTGATAAACTCCTCGAATACTCGCCGGTCATTGCAACCGGCTGAGCATAACATAAATCTAGGGACCACCTTCAATGGTACCCCAATTGATAATTCCCATGTTGTTTCAGAGATGATGTGGGTAACACCAAGACTTAATAAAGTTTCGTTCCGCTCTGTTGATATCAGCATTGGGTTTATAAATTGCCCGGATCGCTTCACTAGTAACCTCATCCAGCCTTCTACAACTATCATACTCCGTAGCATCCCATATGGCTATGGCGAACACTGGCGACGAGACTCACAATGCAGAACCTCATGATTTTATGAGCTTCGATGAGCAGAGTGGAGTTCCGTTGTTTACTCAATTGACTATCAATTTTATGAAGACCGGCCCATCCTACGAGACTGCTCTAGCGTATGTTCCTCGCGATAACGATGTTTTTGTTACTACTTACGCTAGATCAGGGACCACCATGATCTTACAAACGGTGTATCAAATGGTGACCGGAGGAGACATGAATTTCAAAGAAATGAACGAAGTAGTTCCTTGGATTGAAGTGTGCTCAATGCTGGGGCAGAAGTTGAACGATGATTTTCCGAAGACAAACCCTCGCGTTTTCAAAACTCACCTATCGTTCGACGAGATTCCAAAGCGAGTTGGAGGGCAGCAGAAGTATATCTACATGTATCGCAACCCTGAGGATGTTGTAGTGTCCTATTTCCATTTCATCACCCCTATCCTTTACGCCGGCCGGGAGCCAGATTTCGAAGACACTTTCAATGGCTTCTTGTATCAGCCATCAGAAGATGAAAGCCCAAATTACTTCCGCAACGTTGCCTCCTGGTTGGAGCACCTGAATGATCCTAACGTATTGGTGCTCATATATGAAGATACACGCAAAGATCGTGAGCTGACTCTCAAACGGATTGCCAAATTCTTGTCCACATCTGAGCATGAATACCCAACAAATCCCCAAGATCCACTATTTGAGATGGTGATGGAGCGTTCGAGCTTCGAATACATGAAGAAACACGAGTCACATTTCGGTGATCGCATGATCCATGTGGATCTTAAGGGTATGCCAAAGGCATGGTACAATATGCCCCAGAAAATCCGCACCGGAGCAGGATCCAATGATCACTATCTCAACGATAGCAAGCGTGAACAAATTCGGAAGGTGTGGGGGAAATGGGTAGGCTCAGCGTTGGGTCTGGGAGAGGAGGCCACCTATGAGGATGTGAACAATGTGGTTCGCAAAAGCTTCGCTGCCAAAGGGTTGGAATTCTAATATCCAGAAAACCATACACAACATACACAGGTTTCATATAAGCATCTACCTGGTGTCTGTCTAATAAATTCTCTTCAAACCCGAGACGGGTATTTTGCTGCTTGATCAATATGCGTATAGTTCCAACTCCATACTGGCTGCATTTTTCCGCCAACTGCCGAAGGTTGTACATTACTTATAATCCTACACCCATCTACTGTGCTGGGCAGTGTAACATGACGAATGGAGCCTTATCACCACTTGCTTGATGTCATTTCTAGGCCTTAATAGTAGGGCTGGTTCTAAATTTGGACGCCAATGATAATTCTGGATATAATCATTCATTTTCGTAAGTTGACGTGCTACGATCCATATTAATGGCGATGGCTCATACGTTTATTTATTCTTGGCGTATATTATTGACCTTACCCTGCCTTATCTAAACAATCGTGGAGTCGAGGCTGGCCAATACGAAAGCCTGAAATGCTAATTTGTTTCTCAATATTTATTAGACAATATTAATAGCAGGTGTAACGATTAATTATTGGACATTTAGTAGACAAGTTGGGTTGACATACCAATTTCGAGAGAGGATATCAAAGAAAGGAACAAGGAGTCGGATGAGATTAAGGAAAAATACAATAGAAAGAGTGGGAGGGATTGTGAAATGCCAAAGAAATAAAATATCTATGCTATTATATTATGGGATTAAGCGTGATTACTGACTTTGAGAAGCATTCTATCGCCTATTTCATTGATTTGCTCTAAAGCCCAGTCCAAATCCTCCTTGGTATGTGCGGATGAGAGGCAGAAGCGAACTCGGCCGCTTACAATAGGTGTCGCGGGATAGGCTACGACCACAACAGCAATTCCACGCGCGAGACACTCACGAGAGAATGCTGGGATCTTAGCAGGGTTAAACAACATCAAAGGAACAACAGGTGACTGTTCGTGACCATAAATGATGAATCCCATTTCTCTAAGTCTCTTGGCGAAGTAACGGCCGTTAAACGCAAGAGTATCCAATCGCTTTTTACCATCGTCGGATCCATCCTCACCCATAATGATGGTCATCGAGGTAATCACTTGCTGGAGAACTGGGACCGACATTGGCTCGGCATAAACAGAGGAATGGCAAGTAAGGCGAAGATGATCAATCAAATTCTTGTTGCCAGCAATGTAGCCTCCAGCAGCACCGAAGCTCTTGGTGAAAGTTCCCATCAAGATGTCAACCTCGGCAGGGTCAACTCCCCAGAAGTCACAAACACCTCTACCTTTAGGGCCCAAAGCACCAATAGAGTGAGCCTCGTCGACATAGAGGTAGAACTTGTACTTCTTCTTCAATTCAATAATCTCGGGAAGGCGAACAATGTTGCCTTCCATACTGTATAGACCTTCCACGATAACCATGATCTTCTTCCATGGGCGGTGTGTACGTGGTTGACCTTGAGAGATAGACTCACGGAGTACGTTCTCCAAGCTCTCCATACTGTTGTGCGTGAAAACGCGGATAGCAGCTCCGGATAATCTGGCACCGCTCACGATAGAAGAATGATTGAGCTCATCAGAGATGATCAAGCACCCTTTAGAAAGAAGAGAAGGAAGTGTGGTAGAGTTGGTGGCAAATCCCATGCTAACGATAATAGCATCCTCCTTGCCAACAAAGCGGGCGACCAATGCTTCGGCTTCCTGATGGAGTTGAGTAGTTCCAGCCTCCATACGGCTACTGGCGAGTGAAATACCGTACTTGCGAATGGACTCCTCAACTGCATCTGCGCAAGCACCTTCACTTTGAGCGAAACCCAGGTAATTGTAGGAGGACAGATTCAGAACACTACGTGTTTTGCCGGTGTATCTGAAGGTGGTATTGAAGTCGTGACTGACACGTTCAATGAGAGTTAGAGTGCGACCAGGAACACCAGTAATGGGGCGGTTGAAGCAATCACTAATACGACGGTACAGGCGACGACGGTAGAAAGATTCAAAATCCGAGAGGACGGGAGCATAGCCATTCTGGAAAGTGAACGGAACATACTCGGCGCTCTTAAACCTCTTTCCGAAAAAGTCACGAATATGGCCAAACATGATAAGAACAATGTAGCCGAAGTATGTAGAAATCAAGATGAACAGTGGCACATTCTCAAGCTCGTCAGGCTCAGACTTGGATACTGGCAGAGACGCAGTGGCAGTAGACTCCGCACTGGTTCTTTCGAAAGTGGTATCATTTTCTTTTAGAAGAGGTGGAGTGAGAAGCTCTTTGCCAGAGTGAAGATTTGTCTCGGTTATTGGGGAGCTTTTGAGGAATTCAAGGTTGGCTCTCTTGCCTTTACCCATGTTGTGGAGTGATGAACGGAATTAGAAGATTAAAGAAGGCAAGTAAAAATCCTAAAGAAGGATATAAAAGGAATGGATATCAAGGAAATCAGAGAAGAGGATATGTAGACTCAGGTGGGCAGTGACCTTGTAAATATATGGACGAAATACCCCGAGATTTTTTTCACCACTCTTAGCTAAGATCAATACAACCCCAAATTATTCGGCAAGAAAGGGGAAAATAAGCCGTTCAGGGAAACAATGATCTTGTAGATCGGCAAATTACTGAAGAATATTGCTAAGCAACATACACACAATAGCAATGGGCAGCGATGGACACTACGGATTGTATATCATGAGGGTTAGGCAGGTTTCATGCGTGACCGATGTTTACCTTGGCCATGTAGGAAAACTGCCTTCCACATATTCATACACCAAGTTGCACATGCTAATCGATTTTCAGCTGAATTGAAATGCAGTACACGAATAAAGATTTATTAATCAGCATTTGATAGTGTATTCAGAGTGTTGATTGGTCTGCACGACTCCCCAATTTCCACCCTAATGTCTTTTTAGGGAGGGAAGGGTATCCGATCGTCGGATTTATTGAGCTGCTGTACATTTGGGTCACTGTCAAGCCATTGGTGAGGAGGGCGTTCATGACGATTTGTGAACATGAGGAATGAATTCTGTCATACCCATATTAGTACAAGTCCTTGGCCTGGTTGACCTCTCAATACTTGGTCCCTACAAATATTCTGTGCTACTGATGATATTATAAACTCAGCCTTCTAATATATACGTTATTTAGGAAGCATGATTGATTCCCCTTCCGTGTGTATGTCTAGACTACGTTTCGAAAGGGTTGGTATCTCTTTGCATTAAACCCTTCCTAGGCCGGCCCTTATCTGACATCTAATTAGTATTAATAAGCAGCATTTAATTATTTTAATTGCTATCATTCTAGCTAGGTTTACCTTAACTATGATTCTACTCACATGTATGCCAGGCCTTAGAATACCTCACGGTGTCGCGGGTAGTTGGTGCTCGTGCCGGCATATTATTTGTAATAAAGCAATAGCCTTTCGCTCATTTAAATCGTACCACCCAGTTGAATGCTCTTAGAGAAGGGCTGTGCCGATTACAAATGCGGATTTGCTTGCCACTCAGGCCCATGTGTATATCCGCAATAAAATTATACAAGTTCTAAACCAGAAGCCATGTCTTCTCTGAGACAGCCCCTTAAAATGAGCAGCATCCCCTTCATTGTGGATCCATTCCATAAGTATATGCCAGGCAGCTTCATATATTGCAATTGGACAACATAGCGGACCTCTTTCGGCAGAAATGACAACCCAGTTGCCGCTACGAATAGTATTGGTAACTCGCCAATTACTCTCATTCGTGAATCAACTTCCTATATCTCACCGGCAGCATTCGGTAAACGTCGTGTCCTCTTTAGAGGCAGACCGGTGGAGTTGATATTTAATATTCCATAATGGGCCGAATGTGGCTTACAAGCTTAAAGGTTATAAGATTTTCCACTACCCAGTGCGCTCCAAAGGGGTACATTTTGCAGAAGGCTCATCAAGAGTTAATTTAGTTAAATTGTTGGTGCAACACACAAATTAATTGATTGTATGACATCTTGGGCTGGTGAAATTGGGACAGAGTTCCGGAGCGTTAAATATGATTTTCGCAATCACTCTTCATCATCTTGTGAGGTTAACAAAGTTAGGCAAAATAGATAAAATCGCTTATGGCGAGTGGAAATTAGGCCAAGTATAACGGCCATTCCAAATCTGGGTATTGCATCATTGTATGTTGGAATCAGATTAGCGATTGCTCATAAAGGGAATGGTTATGTATCCTAAACTCAAAATCGGCCTCTTGGAGGCGTAGTTGAGCCACCTCTTGTTGGGTTTACTAAATCACACCTAGTGGCATCAGATTAATGACATAACCATCCCAATAGAGAATACGCTGTAAATGCGAAAAACACGGCAGGTAGCGCGACCATCTTCGTCAAATAATGCTGGATTGAAACCCACCCATAGCGTCGTGGACTCTTGCGCACGCCCCGCTAGTAGAGCATCTGAGTTATTCCCAAAGAAACTTGTGCTGAGGCTTCATTGGAGGAATTACTTGGTTGGCTTTGGGAATTCCTATGGACTGGTCGAACCAAGACTCACCGCTAAAGCCTAGCCTATCTTAGCCAGTTCATGTTTAGCGAAGGTGAATTGAAGCTGGTTAACTTAACAACCATTACGTATGCGGTTGGAGCTTATCAACACCAGTAACTTTATGCTTGAATAAAGGAGGGCACCCTTGTGAGAACAACTATATTTAGCACTGTCAAAAATCAACATGACCTTAATCTGACAATGTGCAGCTTTGGTAACAAGTTTCACTTGGGCTGTTAATATGGCCAATGGCATACCAACATGCGTATCTCATATTTGGGCGCTACCGCGGCTGGATAGCATTGCTATTAATATCCATCACATCACTAGAAATCCAGTGCTTAGATGTATCTCAGATGTCCAAGGCTTTGCGTAGCATAAGTATACCACAACCAGCCAAAGGTTCAGTTATCTCTGAGATCTGGTGATACCGCCGTTGCTGTGAGTCCACTCTTGAAATTAGGCTTTACAAATGAGGGGCATCAATGCTATCTATGGTATGAACTGAAACCTCCAAAAATATAATCCTCAAGGTGAAATATCGATTGATATCTGAAACAACGGTCCAAGATTTCTTAAATGGGACCAGTTTGTTATGATATTGATGATAGGAGAACAAAGTAATATGGCAAAGGTTAACTGTTCATTGGCTAGTGAACATTAAGATTGCTCTTTTGTTGATGGAACGATCAGTTGGTTTTGGGGAAAGGTGAAGGGGAAAGCGCAAGGGGATCATTTTAAAAAGGCTGACTCTCCCCTTTCAGTCTACAGCATTCGCACACGAAACACATATCAATCATCGTATCATGGCTTCTCCTCTTTTCTCGCCCAAGTTGATCTCTCAGGAGATTCAATCCAAACTTCCGGAGGGTTTCGTTATCAGACCACTTCAAATTGATGACTACGAAAAGGGCTTTCTTGAAACTCTGTCCCAGTTGACTGTGGTCGGAGACTACGGCAAAGATAAATTCATTGAGAGATATGAGTATATGAAAAAGCATAATCACGAATACTTCACCATCGTTATTGAAAACACCAAGGAAAAGCGTATCTTTGCTGCTGGCACAGTACTAATTGAAAGAAAGTTCATCCGAGGTGCTGGTTTGGTAAGTATCATTTAGCAAGGCTTGTCCATCGATGCTATTTTAACCAGGTGTTCTCTAGGTTGGTCATATTGAAGATATCGTTGTTCACAAGGGGGCTCGTGGCCTCAACTTTGGCAAATGGTACGTAATAGCTGGTTGGCTACGGAACTAACTTGGCGCTAACTCATCGAATGCAGGATAATTCTTCAGCTCAAGCACATTGGAGCCTCGGTCGGATGCTACAAAATCATCTTAGATTGCTCCAAAGACAACATCCCCTTTTACGAGAAGTGTGGTTTTGATCATAAGGAATATGAGATGGTTTGGTATTGTAAGGATGCCGTCAAAGCTAAACTCTAAATTAGATTACTGTACAATGATCAAACAGCTACCCTTCTATACTGTATTCTGCTTTTAATCTACAGAGCTCCACGTTAATATACACCGTGGTTGACTGCTCACAACTTCAAGGTGATTGATATCTAGTAAAATCACGTCACTTGTTTCATTTACATCTAAGCGCCCTTGTCATCCCATCAAATAAACGGATATGAGACTTGATATTTTTGGTAGTTGGTTTCAAGGTCAAGCAATTGCCACATCCTAAACCTGGAATGCATGGCAATTGGTGAGAATGTGTTTCATGCAATTGGGCTCCAACATCGTGGAAAACGGTGCTACATCTGTGATATGTATTAGGTACAAGAAGTTGGGCACCATGCGTAAGAGCATTTACCTCTGTAATGCTGAATATCATATCTGCCGGTGCTTCATACTAGTTGGTTTCTGCTCAGCGAATCCCCATGAAAATCCGTCCGCTTCCCAGCTGTGTGCTTCAGAGGCACTGCTGGCATTGCCAAGAAATATAATCCAAGACTACTGATGATTATCATTAAAATACATCTGTATGCTTGACGTGTGCAGCGAGAATTGATGGGAAAATGCATCAATTAATTGACCTTAAATATCAGGTGATACTTATCGGGTCCAGTGGTAAATAGTTGGGTTTGCAACCAATAACTGTTACAATCTCCATACAATTCTAATTCGTAATACAGCCACTAGTCTGCAAGGCTGGCAATTGTCTAGTATATATGATTGAAAATCATGAATGATCAAATTTCAACAAGTGAACAGTACCCTCACAAGATTCTTCAATTATATGGCGTTGTGTAGAGCTACGACTAAGCATATGGTGTATAAGACCATTAATGGAGGACAAATGCAGACCTTGGAGACTCGTAGGCGGCTTGCTTTAGTATATAAGCCCTATTTTGGTAAGTCTCCCATGTTACCCTGCAATGTATAAGAATAAGTACTTTAAAGGTGGAAAGTCTGTTTTTATGCCAAGGTACAATGAGAAAATTTACAAGCTCTTGTGGCTATCAGGCAGTTTTTATTAGCTTGATTTTGTTGAACAATATTCGGGAATGGTTTCATACAAATCTTCTACAAAACTACCAACCTTTGTCATACATTCTCCAACACATTCCAGATTGTCAATAGGTATGTCTCCAGTTTGTTTGCACAGTAATCCTGAACATCCAATTTCCAAATACCTGGTGAATGTAAAGCTCTCAAGCGAAATTAATTTCCAAACTTAAACCAATTTGCAAAAAACTGACTCAATACAACATGATGATGTTCGAATCGTTTGGTGGAATACGAACTGCTTGAAATGTTATTGTGCATAGGCAACAAAGCTGATTATTATTTTGCTAACTTCATAAGTGTCCAGACAACTTTGTATCCACTTGATGAAAATTGAGACAAGCATAAAAGTGCCAAACCTATCTCTATGTACTATGATGCTGACTTGGGATTTGTTAAAATCCCTGAAGCGCGTAGATTTGAATAATCTAGAAGGGACGATGTGTACATATATATAGTATCAGCACTATTTTTGGTTCATAATTTCATGCATGTTTGGGTACAGGAAGGTAGAAATTCCATGGTTAATGGTCAATAGGGTCCCATAACCACTCCCAATATTCAACCTCATATTTAATAATGTGATTTACTTCCGTAATAAGCATACTTACCTGGCAGGGACAGTCCGTGATCAAGTAGGCGGGCTGTTCGTTTTAGAACTTGGGCATTGCACAGCGTCCCAGGGTCTTTAACGCGAACATCTTTCGGGGTGTCTCGACTGTTAAATTTTTGTTTGTGGGAGGTGAGCGCTATGCGCCGCCTCCTGCCATTCTCCATTTTATTGCTAAATCCCTGGAACTTTTTAAGACAATGAAGTTTAAATATGATTTAATTTGCATGAGCTTTGTTGACCTTATCTTCCTTTTTGATCTCATCATTGAGTTCCTGAAGCTCCTTAACATATTGTTTGGTGAAAACATCGAAGTAGTATGTACTTCCGTTCCACAAACTGATCAGCGAGATACCTAATAAAAAGGCTGTATGGAGCCAAAAGTATCGATATAGCAAGATGGTTGGTAACATGGTGACAAGTGCGTAGATAAGCTGCATCCCCATGAACGTATAAATCTTGTACTTGTCTCCAAAAACCGCCGCAGTCTGGCCGATCTTTGATTTTCTATCCTCAAGTAGCCACGTAATCGAAGTAGCCCTCTTGCCTTGGAAGACCTTCTCCTTTCTTCCAACCAATATGAAGATATAGTACAATACTTGCCATATGCCATATATCAGAAGTGAAAACAATATAGCATCAATAAATCTAACGGGATCTTCGATGCCTTTGTTCTTCTGTTGGTTAGCATAGGAGCCGTAACGCTCCATCCTTTGCGCCGATATGGGTATTAGCCAGCGGATGGTGTAAAGGGTGAATGGGGGTGCAATGTGAATGAAAGTGGATGTGACTTTGTCTAGAGAGTGAAATACCAAGGAGTTCCTCCACGCTACAACCGCCCATAATATTGGTCCGTGAGACAGGCAAAAGGCTGCACTAAAGATGTAGGCATTTTTGGGAAACACCCACAGATAGAAAATCACCAGGACATTAACAAAGTAGCACAGGTCAAATACGAAATAATGCCAAGCCTTCGATTTGTATATCACAAAACGAAGAAATACCAAACCAACAGCCCAGAAGGTATACCATTCTGGCATCCAGGCAGGTATCCTTCCGACTAGATAGGCCACTGAGAATATGTTACTGACACCCAAGACAAAGGAAATCTTATCCCTTAATCTGATTACGTGTTTCTCCTGCCATTTGCGGGCCATCTTCTCCCGTTGCTCCACTAGCTTGATCTTTTTCTGAAGACGCTCGCGGGATTCCTTGTCGAGCTTGGCTTTCTTCAAGAGGTTATTATAGGTTTCATCAAGTTTTTTACTCCAATCATTCCGCTTCGCCTGCATGGCCTCTTTTGTGTGAAGTGGGATCTGGTTAACCAAGGCCAAAAGGATATTGTCAAACAAGGAGAATTGCTCCTCGGACCAGATATCATCAAAGTCTGTATCTGACATGGAGCTGTTGGTTGGCGAAGGAGGAATCTGCCTGAGTTCAGCGTCAGGCTTGTCTGGAAAGGAGGCTTCGTTCATTATGTGATGAGAGCTTGTGGTAAGCTGTAATAGCGAATGTCAATTCTTTTCCCATAATAACTCCATTTGAGTCAACCAATTAGCGACTTGGAGTCCATGATACATCATAATTACGTATTACCATATTTGTAGCACGCTTCTGGTAACTAGATTGGAGATGTCGGATAATTGCAGTCGGACAGCAGCGGGTTGTCCGGCTAAAAGTGATAACCTCAAAATTATAAAAACATGTATTGCGGCCCTTACAATACACTACATCCAATACCTTACAACATGTTCCGTAGAAAATTGTTTACCATTCCACTTTATGGAGCTTCAGCTATAGGCTTAGGTGCTGTGTCTGCCGGCATGTATTATAATCAGAGTGCGCTTAAAAAGGTGAACGAATTCTCAGGGGTGCCATCCTGGAGTTCACTGCATTCCTTAAAGGGCCCATTGAATAATAAAACTGCTGAAGAGCAGATTTATCTCGATTCCTTCAGTATTCAAGTTCCCCAATCGCAGTTATCCACCCCTCATTCAACTGCTGATCAGGACAGATTGCTTAGCAACTATGCTCGTGCATTTTACACCTCCCCCGTGTTCAAATTTGAAAGATTCCTCCTTGGATTGTTCAAGGGATCTTCTCAAACTCCACCCGAAACGGACAAGGATATTCTCTCCAAGAAGTTCCAAGTTGGCGACGTTGTTGCTGTTGAAACTTACCAAGTTTCTAAGCGGGATTCTAACCAGATTGAGTTCAAGTTCAGCCTACAGAAAGACGTGATTGACGGATCTAGTTGGCTGGCAGTCCAAGAGCCGGAGACCGAGGGAGGAGCCTATACCTTTTGGTTTGGCACAGCCATATATCCAGCTAACAAGGAGCTAGCAGATTTTGAAAGTCGATTCAAATCAGACAATCTCGAGGCTCGCTTCCACAAACTATACTCCCGTGTCTTAATTGACATGGCAGTCAAAAAGCTAGCCTCCATGTATCCGCAAGCAGGATGATCAATAAAATCCAATCGACTCTCAAGCTAAGACTTCCCATGTTTACCTGCTTCACGAGAGGCTTGGGAAGATAGTGGTGGTGAAGCAGGTAAATAATCAGATCCGAAGATGTAGATTTATGTACATCTGATTGATATCGATGAAACACTCCCACACATGTTTTTTAATCTCTGACAAAAGGTGTGATCAGGGCAGTGAAGGTCGGCTTATGGGAATAAGGTTAGTACCCAATACTTATCTGGAACCTGTTTGATAAATGATTCCCACATGCTGCATTGATGTGAATGTTTACTCTGAATGCACGACGCCAGGTCGCTCTTCACCATATTCGACAGTATCTACGGGTTGTTTGTTCAGGTTAATAACGATGCCAATCAGTGTATAATGGTTGGGTTTTCCGCACAACAATATGCATACTGAGAGAGTATCAACATGCAAAGCTCGCATAGATATCGGGTTGGCTATACCAAAAGGTATCTGTAAATCAGAGTATCTCTGGTGTTACCCGACATTCATTCAATATATCAAAAATGAAATCACAGCTGGCACTCGCTCTCCTCGCTTTCTCCTCCGTTATGGCACAAAATAATGGTCAAGCTGCCCAAGGTAAGTGAACCTGGGGTGCTACCGTGGGACTGTAAGAGATATGTTAAATAGAGGTGGTAGATTGTATGTCGAGATGTAATCAGGAAAGTTCTACGTGGGTCAACTGCGCCGCAGAATGTATGGGGGTCCCACACCCAACCACAAAGGATGATATGTTTCATTTACTTGCACTGGCCAGGTGTGTCTGATATCTCGTAGAAACACTTACTCATGTAATTCTCGATCCATAACTGTAGTACAAGATACTAGAGATTGTTTCAATGAGTGCGGCCAAGCCGATGGAGGGTGTCAGAGTAATTGTATCAAAACGCATTTTGTTGAGGATGGTAATACAAAGGGTGAGTCTTCGGTCCAGCCCATTGATACAAACCCTACTACTACCGCTAGTACAGAGGGCTCGAAGACTACAAATACCTCAATTTCTTCAACAGGCGCTAATGTATCAACCACCACTACCAGTAACCAGAGTTCAACAAGTTTAAATAAGCTATCGAGCACAGCAATGCCTACGGGTGTAGTTAAATCTACTGCAAACACTCTATCAAGTGGTGCAGCACTGAAAAAGATAATCATCGCAAGTGTAGGCCTGCTTTTAAGTGGACTAGTACGGATGCAGTACTAAGCAGGTATTCATAGGGGGTGAGATAAAGGAAAGTAGATATGACAAGATATACCTGTTGATATGGTTATTTCTGAAATAAACACTATCATTCCCATAGATAGCCAACTGAGTTGTTTCCATTTTTCTGCAGATTCATCAAAATATGTATATCAATGTGTGATACTTGCTTCAACATAAAAAACGAATCAATAAATATGAGCTATCAAAAGTTCTGACACAAGCAGCCAGTCATAAAGCTTACAACAGTAGCATTCCAATAGTGCACGAAGCATGAGCCCAAGCACCGACCACTTTATTTGGAACAAGTGTTACACGAAAAAACTGACGTACCCACTCTGGCTATTAATATGAATACAATGCTACACTGGTGTGCCTTTACTTATAATGGGGCTACATGAGAGTATACTGAAGATCCATACCATTTATGGTTGATCTGTAGTTATAAATACAGTTGGAAGGACCTTGCCAGAGAGTATCAACACCATGTCTCAAATCGCATTCAATGAAAAAGGGCAATTCTGTTTCCCCAAGAAAGTAACTCCTCAGCTCAACCATGAAGAATGGTCAATACTGCAAGTCCTCCTGGACACCTTTACTCCCGAGTTGACTTTGAAGCAGTGCGATAATATAGTTAAAAGCCATCCACAACTTCGCAAAGATAAAGCTCAACGCTTTCTTAGAGCCCCGGCCAGTAGTTGGGTGACCAAGGAATTCGTGGATCTAAAGTTATCCGCCATGAGTCAAGCAAAGTTAAATGACCTGAGAAGTGCTCTGCACTCTCTGAACTCTTCAGCTACTGCATTACCCTTGACAGGCCATGCCACTCCGTTCACCAAGCTTTCCTTCGAACAACGTGAATTGGCTGTACAAAAATGGGCCCTTAGTAGTATCAATGCTATCAAATCCCTGTATAATTCTTTGGGGAGTTTATGTATCATGCTAACATACTCTCAGCCTGCTCTTGGCAATGAATCTATCTACTGGTCAGCCAGTGGCTACCCTGGTCCAGATCCTCTAAGAGATACCAAGAAGCTATCGCTGAATCTGAACGAATATCAGTTTTTGGAGGTGCCCGCTCAAGGTGCTACAGTGGAATATGACGTGGTGATTGTGGGAACCGGAGCTGGAGGAGGTGTTGTGGCCGGAAGACTCGCTTCGGCTGGTTTGAAGGTATTGGTTTTGGAGAAAGGGCAGTTCTATAATATGGACCAGCTCTCCTTGACTGAAGCTGAATCCTACCACTATCTATTTGAGGGTAATGGGTCAGTTGTAAGTGAGGATGGTGGATTGACATTGTTGGCTGGTTCTACATTTGGTGGCGGGACTTTCGTTAATTGGTCAGCATCTCTGGCCCCACCTCACGACGTGAGAGAAGAATGGTCTCGTGAATACGGTCTTCCTTATTTCGAAAGTACTCAGTTCCAACGCAACATCGATGCCGTATGCAAAAGACTTGGTGTATCAGATGCGCACCTTAAGCACAACTTGGCCAATGAAGCATTATTAATTGCTTGCAAGCGACTTGGATATCCTTCTGGAAACATTCCTCAGAATACCGCCAACAGCCGCCATGATTGTGGTTGGTGTACATTTGGCTGCTCTAATGGAGGCAAACAAAGCACAGCGGTAACGTGGTTGCAGGATGCCCAGCAGCATGGAGCTCATTTCGCAGTGAACTGCTATGTGCAGGAAGTGATAACCAACAATGGAAGAGCCGAAGGAGTTATTGCTCATGTGAATGGATCCCCACTTGTGGTCAAGGCGAAACGAGTTGTGGTGTCAGCAGGCGCTCTTAACAGTCCGTTGATTCTTGAGCGTTCTGGACTTAAAAACAAGAATATTGGTCGTACTCTTCGTGTTCACCCAGTATACATAGCCAGTGGTTACTTCCCCAATCTTGAGATTGATCAGTTCAGTGGAAGTATCATGACTGCCATTTCTGGTATTGCCGATCGTCGACAAGGCACTGGATACGGGGCCAAGCTTGAGATCCTCGCCGGACATCCAGTCTTGGGAAGCTTTTTGAGATCTTGGAAATCTGGAGAGAGTCACAAGACTAGCATGGTAACATTGAGAAACCAAATAACTGTAGCTATTTTAATTCGAGACAAGGATAGTGTGGCCCGAGTGTTTGCTGACAAAGAGACACAAAAGCCATGTGTTGAATTTTCACTTGGCAAGTTTGACGCGGAATCGGGGGTCGAGGGCGTTCAAGCAGCCACAAAAATCTTAGTTGCCCTGGGAGCCAAGGAAGTGGAAGTTCCATTCCCTGGAATGAAGCCGTTCGTAGCTGATTATTTGAAGACTCCATCAGGTGATGACTCTACTTTCCCCAATGTCGAACTCAAGGATCCAGCTAAATTGGCGCAATTCCTTGATGACATGGGTCGTATTAATTTCAAGCAGCTATCACCCATGGTAGCTTCCGCTCATATTATGGGTTCGTGCCGCATGGGAACCTCACCAAAGGTGTCAGTTGTGAATCCCAAGGGCGAGACATGGGAAACTAAAGGATTATATGTTGCTGATGGAAGTGTGTTCCCAACACCAAGTGGAGTCAATCCCATGATTACCATTCAATCGGTAGCATATTCAATTGCTGAGTTCATCAAAGAGGACATAGCACAAGCCCCTGGATCCAAGCTCTAGTTGATTGCAAATTTCTGAACTGTATTTAAATATGTGCCTTATGAATTGATTCAATTTTTGCAAAATACTCATGTTAATTTCTATTAAATACCATTTTAAGCAAATCCAGCTCATATCAATGTAAGTTAACTTATATTGCGTTCACTGGGTGACTACGACACAATCTTGCGCCTGGGTGCTTTATAGTTTTGAGATTGTTATTGAGATGCAGATCTATGCCATTTACGAATGATTTTGAAGATTGCTATCAATTGAAGGTACCTATCAAAGACACAAATATTCAGCATTTATGATGAGTGAGGCAAATTCTCATTGTTGCCTTGTAAAATGATGAAGAATGGTCAGCGAGCCAAGTTTTCCTTTGTCCATACACTCTTAATTATGAAACAGTGTGACATGATACTTGACTACTGTTGTTGGGGCCAGAAAAACCATACACATGCGGTTACAAAATTTAAGCTGTAGTTTCGTTACTTTTACAAGGGTTGAAGGGAGCCTGGGATATCACGAAACATCACTTTTAGACCCTTTGATGTAAATCTAACGAAAGATAAACAGCATCAAACACAACTTTGGTGTAATCTAACAAGTAAAGTGTGCGGTGTAACATTGTAAAATATATCATGTATCGATTCAGTCAATGCTCATCTAAACATGGCTTGTTCTGATATATAAACTTAAGACCCTAAGTGCTGGTAATTCACTAGTCCCAAAATACACAAGAATACCTCTTTTGAAAGCTTTACTATGAAGGGTTGTCTTATAATTGCCTCGATTGTTTTCTCATCTGTTGCGGCCCAGGGCAATGGACAATCTGTCCAAGGTATGTGATTTGTAGTTGTGGATGCGGATGCGGATGTGGTGTTGGTAGTATTTCTGGGCGTTTATCAGTTTCAACTGCTAGGTTGTATATCAATGTGTGATCAAGGAAGCTCTACATGGGTCAGTTGTGCCGCGGAGTGTATGGGAGTTCCACACCCAACCACCAGAGATGGTAAGTACTGGCCCAATGTCGAGTTTGTTGTGCAGCAAAACCCACTTGCTAACCCTCGAATCAATTCCCAAAAATGCAGTACAAGATACCAAAGATTGCTTCAATGAATGTGATCAGGCTGATGGGGGGTGCCAGAGTAATTGTATCAGGACACATTTTGTTGAAGGAGAGAATTCAAAGAGTGAATCCGCTACCCAGCCAACTGATACACACAGTCCTACTTCCACGGCAAGTGCAGAAGTCACGAAAACCCCAATTCTTTCAACAGGCGCCAACAAACCAGGCATTACCATCTCTAGCCAAAGCATGACTAGTGGAGTCAGTGGAGCTTCAAATACCGCTACATCAACTGGAGTAAGTCGATCAGTCCCAACCACTGTATCAAGTAGAGAGACAAGAAATAAGGTCGCCATCAAAACTATAGGATTGCTACTGAGTGGGCTATTGTGGATGCAAAATTAAACAAGTGTCAGGAAAAGAACAATGCTAGAGAGAAGTTTAGCATTATAACGGCCTATAGAATATATATCAGTAAACAAATGTATGCAATAGCGTGAGAATATATAGGAATATACGATAAAGGCGAGATACACAGAGTACATTTGACACATGCCAAGCCTTCACTCTTTTCCTGCCTCCAACAGTATAGTTTAGATTAGGTCATTAGACACAAACGAGGCCTCCTATGTATTAAATTACGTGCTTAGGCACCCCACCAGCCTAAGGTGATGTTTACATAATCGCTGCAGTTCTCCACCCCCTCATATTAGCAATGGTTCTCTTGCTTGACATTGTGACAACAACCGGGGCGTGTGGAGGTTCACACCCCAACTTGTTGATTTGTGTCTCTCATTGACTCCTCCAGTCTGGCCCTAAGGCCAAGTATAAATCCCACGGGGGCTCATGTCTCAATCACTATCACCATCACGACAGCAACAATCCCCTGCTATTGACCAAATTCCTTGTGTGCAATCGACTTTTCCAAGATGAAATCGACCTTGCTAATCGCGCTTATTACTTTCTCGGTGGTTGCTTCACAGAATGATGACCAGGAAACCCAAGGTAAACAATGAGTGGATTATATGAAGGATAGGGCATGGGTTACTGAGGTGGTATTTATGAATTTCAGGATGTTTATCTCTTTGCGACCAGGGTAGCCCACAATGGGTGGCCTGCGCAGCTGACTGCGTTGGCGTAACCCATCCAATAATTAAAGATGGTAATGGAGATATTTCTATTAATAATATGGTGATACTTACTATTGTCTATAGTACAAGACACGCAGGACTGCGTTAATGGATGCGACTTTGACGATGGTCAATGCCACAATCAATGCATCAAGGCTCATTTCGATCGACATGTGTCTCAGATCGAGCTCATTGAGTCTACTTTCGGGGAAGATAATGAAGAAAGCTCCCCAGTTGCGGATAATGCTTCAGCCCAGACTCCAGAACCTAAAGCAAGCGTCAGTGATCATCACTCCAGTCAACCTACTGGTCATGTAAAAGGTGACACATCCTCGTCCGAGGATAATGGGGCGGTAATACCATCTGTAGCCACTGGAAATGGGAATTCAAGATCAGACAATATCAATAACGGTAACAACCATCGATTCAACCCAGTCGAGAATCCAGTTGCAGGACCCGCCTCTGAGGGATCGAGCGTTCATACCTCAGTAACAGCTAAAGTAACAATTCCAAGCACTCTCACCGGGAAGATTCTAAACAAGAGTGTGGCTTCACATGGCACTCCTACATCATCTCCATTTGTTGGCGTAAGCCGTACATCTGCTAGAGTTGTATCCACTTCTATCCTACCAAGTAGTCAATCGTCTAGCATAAGGGCTACTTTAGCTATGCTATTATTGGGGAGTTTCGTTATTTTGAGCCAGTATTAGTTGAAAATCGCATACAATAATATCAATAAATGCATTACTACGGAATTTCCATGATGTTTGACTCTGCTAAGTATATTTGCGAATTCAGGACTAGTATCATTTCAATCATCTCAGCTGATGTAGCAGTGCCTGAAGCCTCGACAACTCCACTACTCATGTTTTGAATAAAGATGGTAGTACCTAATATACTGGTTCCTGCTGAAGGGATTGATATGTTCGTAACTTCTGAATTTTCTTAATTACAAATTGAGATACAACCTAGTAGCTGCATCTGACGAGCGCCCAGGAATACTACTACATAATATCCACATCCACAGCTACATCCACAACTCTAAAGTAAACACGATGAACAGATTGCTCATTGCCCTGGGCCGCAATAGAAAAGAGAGATTGAGGCATTTTTTTTATAAGTGTTATCTTCAGCTATTGTAAAACAAACTTTATTCACTGTACTCGAGACAGAGAGGTGACTACCTTGAAGATAATCAGTAAGGTTACAAATAGCGGATTACGTGATAAATGTAACGGTGATGTATGAATGGGAGTCATGTCTACCCAATGTTTCTGCAGGTGTGATATGTGCAATACGAAAGAGTCTCTTATTGTGGTACATCCGTCAGATGTTCCAACAATATAATACTGCAGTCACTAAAATCCCTACATTAAATGAGACTTTAGTTTCAAATGCCTCGTTCATTTGTGGCACAAAGGCAACTGGGGACCGGCCAACTCTGGCCGAAGTGGTGCTTGGGACAGTTGCAGTTATTGAATTTGTATTATGGTTTAGTATGAGTGTGACAGACTGCCGAGTAGGCATACTTGTGTGTGTGGCCATCTTTGAAGCAACAGATAGCGTTGTAGCAAACAAGGTATCTTCCCTGGAATCTGCGTTACTGGTTGGGATTGTGTGGCTACTCTCACTAATGTCGTTTTCCGAGTGACTCTCGTGACACCAACTAGGACAGTTACCTCCATCATCACATTCGTTCGTGCATTCTATCGTGTCGTGGTCTAGGTCAATTTCAACATGTAGGTTAACTTTGAGAGACGTTCTAATCGTAAAACTGTAAATGACAGACCATCGCTAATCTTGGTAGGTGGTAACCCAACACAATCGGATGCACAGTTAACCCATCCGGAGTTGACTTGATCACATAATGCTAAGCACCCTACAATTCATGAATCGCACTAGTTAGCCACCTCCTTTCGCTTAACCAATATCTCACTTACTCTGAACCTCGTGATTATCCTCCTGGGTCGCAACCACCGAGAAAGTAATAAGCGCGATTAGCAAGGTCGATTTCATCTTGGAAAAGTCGATTGCACACAAGGAATTTGGTCAATAGCAGGGGATTGTTGCTGTCGTGATGGTGATAGTGATTGAGACATGAGCCCCCGTGGGATTTATACTTGGCCTTAGGGCCAGACTGGAGGAGTCAATGAGAGACACGAATCAACAAGTTGGGGTGTGAACCTCCACACGCCCCGGTTGTTGTCACAATGTCAAGCAAGAGAACCATTGCTGATATGAGGGGGTGGAGAACTGCAGCGATTATGTAAAGATGTCATTTGCCTGAACACGAGTTGTGAGGGGAAACAGAGATTTGAAATGTAGTTATTGGAAGATTCGTTCTATATGCGAGCTAACGGAATAAAATGCAACAAATATATACATGCGTGCATGCTGTGTGCACGTATCAAAGAACATTAGAAATTCCGAAAATAGTTTCTCTCATTTGTGCGTTCTTCAGCCACTTTCATTCAAATTTATTGCTGCAGTATGTTTGTCGGTAAACAAAATAATTAACGGTATCATGAAACAAACACTATCCAAACCTACACCCAACTAACTATATCCCTCCCTTCATCTACTGCTGAATCCAGAGCAAGCCACTCGTGAGCACCCATACGCCGAATAACGTCACATCTGCCATGGTTGCTCCACTCGCTGGTGTAACCGAGGATGACCGATTAGGGCCAGCTGAGGTGGCAGTATTAGTAGCACCTGTGGCCAGTGCGCTCCCTGCTCGGCCTGATGTTTTGGTTGCCGAACCAGACATACTAGTTGGAGTCACTGATCCGGAGCCCGAGGGCTGGTGGGACTGTGCCCCATCGCTGCTAACAAAGTGGGCTTTGATACAATTATCCTGGCAACCGCCATCGTTCTTCTCACACTGGTTAAAGCAATCTTTTGTATCCTGAACTACATGGAAGTTAGATGGTTGGGTCTTTCTTGGCCATAGTTATGCAAAAACATACCATCCTTATTGGTTGGATGCGGCACACCAACACATTCTGCCGCGCAAGTGACCCATAATGCGCTACTCTGATCGCACTTGGCCAAGCACTCTTTAAAACACTTGGTCAGACTGTATACACAACGATCGATCAGATTGGGGATCCTTACCTTTTGCCGGCATAGAGGTATTCTGTGCCAATATAGAGGACATCGTGATGAGCCCATAGACTACGAAGAATTTCATTATTTTTTCTAGGCTGAGAATATGTTTCAACTGTTGGATCGGTTGGAGGAGGCGAGGGCTTATTTAAGTGTTGGATCCAGGAATTGGTTGGTTTGATATTGATGTACCTCAAACGCGTGCGCAACACCCGTCAACAAAACAAAAACATCAATAAAGGATCGGAATATACATGTGGCCAGATAATACGGCGTGCTTGCATTAGTGATTGGTAAAGATAGGTAGCCGATTAGTATGTTTGGATCCCATTACACCAGCCGTTGAATGGCAGGCAGCTGAAATATTTGCACCAAGGGCAGTATGTATTGGGATTCACTCCGGCGTAGAAATATTTCAGACCTACTGAGTACAACACTACCACCACTACTAAGCCTAGCGCCCTCAGAATACGCTTGATCCACTTGTCCGTGGAAGAGGTATGAATAGTAGGAAGCAACGCCAACCCGGCGAAAACTCCGCAGACGAAGCCTCCAATGTGCGCAAAGTTGTCAATGCTAGGGAGAAGACCTATGGCGAAGTTGATCAGCAGTACCAGCACCATTTTGATGAGTTCGCGACAAGGGCTCGCAAAGAGGGTCCAGTGCAATAGCAGGTTTACTAGCTGGCAGCCTATCAGACCAAAGAGTGCCCCAGATGCTCCAACCGAGGCTGACATTTGAAAGAAAGGTCAGTTCTACCGGGAACCAGGATCAATCACATTGACATTGAACTTACGAAGATCTGGCGGGGCAAAGAGTGCACCAAAAATAAACCCACCGACCCCCGAAACCATGTACAGCGATGCCATCCTGAAAGGGCCTATCTCACGCTCCATTTGCGCACCAGTGGTAAGCTGAACTGTCATGTTGAGAAGATAATGAAGAACTCCCCCATGCAGAAAAACTGGCACGATAAACCGAAACCATTGGTTTGGGTGAGCCCCTTTGTACCCACCAAAACCACATAGGTATTCCAGGCTGTAATCCATCCCACCACTCCATACAACCGACTGGAACAGCACATTTGTACTGCGCATACAAGGGACGAATCGAGCCCCAATGTTGATTAATGTCTGGTCAATAAAAGCTTGTGTTAGGTTCAGTCATTGACGAATTAAACCCATGGAAGATCTACCTCTGGAGAAGGTCCTATCAGCCAATTGAAGTATGGTTGGGTTTGGATCCAGCTACCAGTTAACTGTGAGTTTCTAAAAAGTGAGTAAATTACTAGCGCCAACTGTGCCAGACTAACGGTTCTGATGAACCAAGGGCTCCAGCGTTTTCTTTCAGCGAGTTGCTTTTGAATCCGCGCCTGTTTAGAGTCAAGCATAGACAGGTGTTGGGTAGGTGGGAGCGGTGGTGGTGATGGCGGCGTTGAGTACTGCAACGGTTGCTGGTAAGGCCTTGGAGCATATGGGTTGTTTTGTATGGTGGGAGCTCCAGTTGAGAGAAAACCTGGTTGTGGCGGCGGCATTTGCACTCTGTGGGAATAATTGGTTGGCTGCAGTGAATGCTGCTCAGTATACACCGAGGAATATACATTGTTTGAACCATTTTTCCGGACGTTGAAACCGGCTCTGCCATGGGAGACTCCTTCTGCGGGGAGAATGAGGTCAGGATCCTCTGAGTAGTGATCTCTTTTATTTAATTGCCCCCAACGAAACGACATGAACGACTTGTATCTCACCTAGCACAATCTGCGGAATGAAAATTGAACAGAAAAAAGACGGAAGCCCCCATATAATTATTGTGGTCCTAGTCTGTTTACTGAACGAACTTTCAGAATTCTATGAAGCATGGCCTTTACCGAGACTTGCCATATCAAAGGGTGTTTCCAAATTAAGCAATAAGCGCTTTACCATGTTTGGTTACTTTTAAGGAAGTTATTTTATCCACTAAGCTCTATTCAACAATACGGCTTTTACAGAACGAGAAAGACAGCCACGACTGATGCTGGGCAAAATTGAGGACATCAAATATAATCGCGGAAGGAAGCGCTGCAGATTACATAGAAATAAGTAACGGTGAGCAGGTACTTGTATTATTAGGCTAAGAGGCGGGAGAGGAGATCAAAATTAAATAGATAAACTAGACTATACTACATCTGAAAGTGCGAGGCCAGCTTGACCCTCGGTGCTGGAAGTTGTAGGTGGTTGCAACCGTGTCGGCATTCGCAGCTGGAATATGTATTGATGATGACTCTGAAAGGGTTCCATAACACAGTAGATCCCGGTCTTGTTTTTGCCATTATTTAAACATCTCAGTCCGGTGGTTTCTATTACTTGTTCCAGCGCCCCAGTTTCGACATTTCTAATTTCAATAAAGGACGGGTTGAACCCAATCAAGTATGGATAATGTAAGGCGAGGGTCGTCGGTTGACCTTCCCATTCCATAAAGAACTCGGGTCTTGAACGATGTCCATCATTATCGATGTAGAACACAAATTCGTCATAACATAGCAGAAGCTCTTCTGATCCGATTCGATACATGGCCAACGGCTTGTAGTGCTCATACTTCGTGAAGAAGCTGAATTGGCGCTCGTTCTTGGGATCGGGGATGGCTCTGTGAGCCTCGTTCTCCAGGTCAAGAACCTCAAATCCCTTGCTGGACACGAGATACAGTCTCTTCTTCATAAAGCAGATCGAGTTGAAATCGGTCGAGATGCAAAGCTGATTAGTCAACTTCAGGGCATAACCATTTTTCTGGCAGAGCAATTTGGGCTTCCCCTTGACTTGACTGACTTTGACTGGCTCCAGGATTTTGCAAAACGATTTCAGCCCTTTGAGCTTCATGATTGCAACATACTTGTGGTCGTTCAGCGTGCCTGCACAGAAGTAAGTAACATGCGAGGCAAGCTTTTGTCCATGGCGATTTACGAATCTCTTGGGATTGTCCAACAAGTCGATACTGTAGCAAATCAATAATCTATCCTGCAACACCAGTATCATCTCGAACTCCTCCAGAATTTCGATGTGCCGTATCTTTTCCAGGCTCAGCACTTTACTAAAGCTTGTAGAATTCCCTTCGATACCGACATACACTCCATCATCTGCGCCAATCACGATCTTCCGCGACTTGTTGGCGGCAGTGTAGTGCGTGGAACATGTGATCCTACACACAAGGCCAAATGTAGAATCTGAGATGGTTATGATATCAAACGCATGAGGTCTTTCCATCATTCTGCGGGCACGCTGATCCTGTATTCTGTTGACCCATTGCTTCCGCTCAGCAGGAGAGGTGGCGAGTAGTGTGTAAGTCGACCCGCGTTTACTGATGTGGGTGAAGCAAAAGGGGAACCCTAGTTTAACAGAATCCGACACCGCGGGGGAAACTGAATCAGGCTCATTAAAGGTAAATAGCTCCAACGGGATTGGCTGAAGAGAAGAGAAGAGAAGAGGGTGGTTTAGACAATGTAACAATTACAAATCGCGTGAATACTCACCCTTCCATAAACCCGATAGAAAACGGAGCCATTGGAGTGTTTTTTTTCCTTGGTGAGCAGGAAAACATGATCAAAAAGGAACACCCGCAGAGAATGGCCGGTGGGTCGCTTAAATTGGCCTTCACGGATCAGCTTACGATTCGGGTCATTCAGTTGTAAATCCTGCAACGAATCGGGGAGTGAGCATTTTGAAAATCACTGAAACCGTGAGGGATGCCTACCTGAAATTCACCAGGCTTGAATACGATTTGGTCCATCAGATCGTGAATGCGAATGACGGAGTTGCGCTGCCCAGTTTCTTCATTGATTCTTTTCAAGATCTCTCGAATTCCATCTAAGGCCTTTCTAAGGATCTCCTTGTCTGGATTTGTCTCGGGTGTGTATTTGATAATGCTTTCGAACAGAAGATTATATCTTCCCAGGCGGGTGGTAGGCCGGCTCATGAAGCTCTTCAGATCCAGTTTCCTTGTTTCTGGGTTTCTCTCTTGCTCCTATTTGATGTACGAGTATGTTAGATCTCTTCTTGATAGGATGGAGGGCATTGGTGTTACTTACTTGTAGATATTTTACCAAGTTCTGATTCTTCTTCAATTCTTTGTCCAGAACCCGCTGTGCAACAACCAGATTAGAGCCATATTCCAGATAAGCTTCCATTGCTTTGATCTCGCATAGATAAATATCTCCGATTTCCTGGACGACTAGGTTCTGGTTCTGTCTCGCAACTAAGGCCTCAACAATTCTATTGTGCACCACCTCCAATTCTTTAATATTGGCAAAAAGGTCTTGAAGAAACGAGTCGACACGCTCCTTCTCTATTATCTCCTTTTCTTTCAGCGGGATGACAAATACCTAAGATTAGAACATCAGTTGAAATTCCGATAGAAGTAAATGTCGCATTTCCGTTACCTTTTCGATCAATCTCAAGTCAGCCAGGTATTCCTCCTCAGTATAAATAGTTTCGAATATGATTTCCTGTCGCTTTATATCCTTTTCCGACATGTTTTGTGTAACCTCTGGTGGGACAGTATTTGCCCAACACCTCAGCTATTTTGTATCAGTGCTACGTCCCATTATCATAGGATAACAAGTTAACAACGTACCTTATCCCCTACTACCTCAATGCTTCTTCTAGATGGCTCCTGTGATTGATCTTGATCTTTAACCAAGGAATTGTGACTTGTATTCTTGGAATCAACATCCAGATCGTCTGACAGTATTGATTCTTCCGAGATGGTAGAAACTTCATTTTGTTCGTTTTGGAACTCCTCCAATTGGAATACTGCACTGTCGGCATGAAGGCTGGACACTCCATCCATCTCTTTAAGCTCTTTGTCGCAGAAAGATGTGGACAAGCTAAATTCGTCGCTCGATAGATCAGACATTACCGAAGCTTCATCCAAATTCCTCGATTGTCTGGTGCAACCAGCTGAATTTGTATCAGAATCTGACTCCTTAACATCAGGCTCCTTTGCACTTTCTATAGGTGCCAGTACAATTGGATGGACAGGTGAGCTTTTTGCGGATTCGAGGGTTTCCTTGATTTTGCTCAAAGTGGGCCTTAGGTCAACACTGTGCCTCAAATCGATAATCTCCGCCAACGGCTTCTCATCATCATCAGAAGTGTCTTTAATATCCTTATGGCTATCTTCATGGAATTGCTGGCTTAACTCGGGCACTGAAGATTTGCGTAACGTTTGCGCTTCCGTCTGGACATTTAAACATGATTGAAGAAGCAAGGAACCTTGTCGATGAGTGTTCATATCACGTCTTGGCGTCGCAGTAGGTGACGCACCAAGTTCGATTTGCGGATTGTCACTACCGGACTCAGCGATCGCTTCCTTGAAGTGGTTGAAATATGGTGATTTTCAATAAATGCTCTCAGTTCTAATAAGCAAACCTCCTTGCTGTGTCCTCTTACCTGAATTGTGTGAATCCTCTTGAAAATTCGCGATTCAGGGGAAGCTGATATTTCGGTATCGATGTTCGTCGAAGATTTATGCCGAAACTGTATTGAGGGGCGCTTTGGAGAGGAAATCCTTTGCTCTAATCCTGATACTAGTAAGCTATCGGTGGTAATCGACGGGGGAAGAGGACACGACGACTTCCGGGGGATTTGTGGAAGGGGTTTGTTATGATTCGGTGCTTTACGATATTCGTAAAATGCACTATTTTCTGGTTTAAGTGGCTTACATACAATTAAGGTTGGCTCGTCGTTGTTACATTGCGAAAAGAAGGGTTTTTGTTGTGGTGCAGGAAGTTGTTTTCTATTATCGATATTAAGTGAGTTAAGCACTGGTGTAGAGCTTCTCTTTAAGGTTCTATTACTCCCGTTGGTGGGGAGAATCGAAAGATTTGGGCTTGACAGTATTTTTGGACTGTCATTCAAAGATAAACATCGCTCTCTATGCGATGGAGAATTTCCTGGGCTTCTCTCTACATACCAACTAGGTCTTGGTGGAAGCGGTGGACTATCATATATAGTTCTGGGAGAACCCGATACATTACGAGTAAAGACACTAATAGCAGGAGTATTTTGACTTTCTTGGGAGGAATCAGTAGGTGATAGAGGATAAGGAAATAGAGGAGATGGAGGTCGTTTGATGTTTTCACGGTTCAATGACAAATGGGTATATGGCGAGTTTGGAGGTGGTGAAGAACTCCCCATCATTCACTTGTCTAGAGATAAAAAGGGACGGGTTGCGTAGAGCAAATCTGCTATTTGAGTATATAATATTAGTCAGAAATTCACATCGATCACCTTAGAAAGTGGCTTCATCAAAATCTGATATTATTTGAGGTGATTAAAACTAGGTAGATATTATTGGAATGCTACACAGTATCAATCCGGATAAGTCAAGCTGATCATTTATCCACTCACCAAAATGTTTACTAAATAAATAGCCTTCTTTGATTTGCATATAGCAGTTTCTAGTACCTCTGTGATTTGCTCAAGCAGGATCCACTAAATGAGGTCTTTTATCAGCCAATGGTATGAATATATGCAAAGTCGTATTTTCGTGAAATACGATAAAATCTATAAAATCAGGCAATCGAATACCAACCATGACACGTTCTAGATCACAATGGATGTTTACCTATCCCTTGACTGTTAAATATAAGTCAATAGTCTTTAATTAGCACTTGTTATTCTTCAGATTAATACGGAATATTACAAAAGTTCAACAGTGTGGTCATGTGAATACTCGCACCATTGGGAGACATTCTGAGGCCTAAGCCAAGTAGTTATAGATTTTCCTAACAAGGTGGAAGAAGTGAGTTGACTGATGGGTGAATTCATCCCGAAAACAAGCTGCTTACCGATCATCTTCGGATCTTTCTATATACTCGCGCTCAATCAGCGCTTCAATACGTTTCTTTATGTCCATCGGATTCGGCAAGAAGCGTGAGGATAATTGACGGGTGACCTCTGATATGAGGTTGTTGTGCCCCATCGTTTTACGATCTTTCATGATTCGTACCGCAGCCGCCTCAATCTGATGTTTACGATCTTCATCTACTCGTTCACGTGTTTCCTTTCTTTCTCCCTCATTCTCCGCTTTGCTAGCAATGGTCTGAATTTTGATACGGGCTAATGGAGCACTAAATTCCGAGTTAAACATGAACCGATCCGTTTCGTGAACTTCTCTCGATTTGGGTTCTTTCAGTAAAATCTTATATTTGGCACATGCAAGGGATTGTAGGTGACGCTTGAGCTCATTTTCAGGAATTTCCGAGTCGCTTTTGATTTGCTAGGATGCCAGTTTTCATTAGAATTACAACGGATTGATGTATAATACCGCATATTTGTTATACTTCATATGTTAAGTGCTCCCCTTCTTCCACATCGTTGAAAAGCATCAAGATAACCATCTGGTAGGTAGATACGTTTAACTCGTGTTTCTTGGTTTTGAATTGGGTACGGATGTCTGCTGAGCCCTAAATAAAATGAGATAAGCCTTGGTCTGGCTTAATACTGCATTTTGGGATTCGTACAAGATTTGTTTGCCATGTAAGACGACGCCCACTATGTCTTCCAAGATAAAAGTTTTCAAAGGTTTGACAGGCGGCCATGACTTCAGGGGGGAGCATACACGAGGTGCTCGAGGTATTAACAGGCCAAAAGGTGGATGTCAATACAGATACATGGAGCTCAATGGGCATACCCTGTCTCATGAGTTTTCGCTCAAATGAATGAATAATTCACGTGATCTATCTGTATACGGAGTACATTACCTCATTTTCTGTCAGATTGTTGATATACTCTTTGAAATCTGACATGGTATCAGATGTCAGTCTCATATCATTGAACATCCCTTCCAATTTGGTGGTGAATTGGTAGCCACATTCAATCTAGAAATATCCGTTATTTGAAGGTATTGGGGCCGTCTAATGAAAGTAATAAAACCACCTTCAATTTAGATATCATTCCACGTTCAGCATCATCAGAAACGCTTCTTCCAGTCAAGAGACGTTTCGCAAGGTGTTGCTTGTAGTATCTTTCAAAGACATCTTTTTCTTCTATGAAACGAAATACTGATATCGTTTTATCCAGAAGCAAATCAACCTCTTCCTCTGATTTCTTGAAGCCGTTGAGTTATGTGAGATAAATCCGAATACATCATAGTTATACTCACCCCTTTAAGCCCTTTCTTGAGGTTTTCATCAATAAATAATGATAAATATTCTGGACTTTTCTGATTTTTGTTGATGAAGCTTTCGAAAGCCTAAAATTAAAATTCTCGTCAGATAGAGGGCTTAGGTATACGTAAGTATCAACGTACATTATTGATTGCAATCTGAAATTGCTTATCTTTACCAGTTGCCAGTTCAAGTACTTCGTCGAATTTGTCTTTCAGATCCAACACATCTTGAACCCATCTGAGCGCTATGCTCATAGCGGCGTTAATTCCGGACCCTTTCCCTGTAGTGCTATCTACTGCTTCGCAGTTCGAGTTTATAGTATCCCCAAGTTTTTTGATATGTTGGTTGATTGCCGCTTTCATTTCAGCATGACCTGACTCAATGCGCGCAAGTAATTTGTACATTCGAAGAATATCTACAACGAAGATTAGTCAAAAAGCCGTGTTTTTCGGTCAAGTCAGCATACACACCTTCATTCCTATCATTCATCAACATAGCAACTAAGCCAGAGTTTTCCATCTATAACGCGATATACAAATATCAACATCGATTGCCCATGGAAACCATAAGGTTTATTACCTCAATGATGATCTTGAGATGATTCTCCAGCATTTCCTTCTCAATGATTGACCTAATCTTGGGCTCAGTACCCGAGTATAAATAGTGCTGAGAACGTTGTTCTTCTTCGGTGAGCCGCTTCTCAACCTATTCTAAAAATGAATATGTGCAGAGATAAGGGAAAGTAGAATCGATGGATACATGACCTTTCTTAAATACTCCGGTGAATCACAAGCTCCAATAAGAGTTTGACCTTCCACTCTGTAAAACTGTGCGCTTGATTCGAGAAACTTGCTCTCAAAGTCGACTTGATATACAGTAAAGAAGGAATTACCATCATCAGCCAAGTCCAACAACATATCGATAGTGGTTTTGATTACGCCTCTGTCGATCATTTCACCTTCTCGTTCTCGCAGAATTTGTTGGAGCACCACTGCTACTAGCTGCGGTTGAATGCAGAACTTTGGAGAACGTAACACTTCATCTCTAAAAAGACATAACCCCAAGTCGTAAATGGGTGGACAATCCGGGGTTTTGGCCGAATAGATACGGTCCTACATTAAGCACATCATCAGCTTATTTTCCTGTCGATATCACTCAAAGAGAAATCATATGTGAATTACCATATACAACAAAATATCCCTAATCATACGCATACATGTAACGTGCTCTGTCCAAACGGCATTCAACGTCTTAAGAGAGGTGATGCAGCTAGTGCCATTCGTAGAGATTCCCCCACTACTATTGCCAGAACTATTAAATGCAGGTACGATCTTGTTGATCGTTTCGTCCTTTAAATGCTCCGCGATAACGCCCTTGACACCAGTGTATAATTTTTCTCCACATTTATGCAAAACCATGTTGTATGCAGTACGATACAGCTCTTCGAAGCTTAAAGTTGATACATTTTTACAATAGATTTGTCGTATCGCTTGAGATATTTTTTCCCAACTTTCCTCGGAATGTTTTTCTGTGACCGCCTAAACAGGGGAGAATAGGTAATACAAGGTAAACAAATAAAATAAGACCTGGTCAGTGACTGGATGTTGTTTAAAGTAGAAGAATTAAAACATGCAATCAAATAATATGAGTAGGTAGCGGATAGCTGTTGAGGGTGGCACCCATTAGCTTATATTCGGTGAAGACTTTATGGAACATGGTCACACCCAGCCTTAAACAAACCTCAGAAACGCCACAAATTGAAAAGGAAACTGAAGAAAATGTTCATACTTTACGTGGTGGCGCTCTAATTCTAATTTTGGGTTTGGGACTAACGTACGACATAGGCGAAGTCGGGTCAATGAGTTGATACAGGTGAACAACAGAATGAACTTCTGTCAAAGAATTAGTAAATACAGCCGAGTTAAAAAGGGGCACAGCTTGATTAGCCATTAAAATATATGTACCAAATGTATATGTATAATCGGCGTGTGAGGGTACTGTGGTAGTTTAATGCTAATTTTAGTGACGTTGGTTGTGACCTGATCCAATTCTCAAACCACGTGATTTTGAGAAGATTCAAGAAAAAAAACCTCGTGAAGCTAGAATTCGATCAAATTGTGGGATGGGGTGGTAGATACTAACCCTAAATTGAAACAAATAGGCCAACTCATAAAAAAGGGAAACATCGAAATCAGGACCTTCTCTTTTACGCACGTTCAACGGGCACTTTTTGCATCCAACATGAAGGTAATCAACGATCCATCTCGATATCCATCTTATGCATCAGTCCTTCAACACCATTATTAACTTTCATATAACTAGTTGAACATCGCCAACCCAGCTACTGGCTGCCAAAAGACCATCGAAATTGATGATGAGCGCAAGGTGTAAGTAGACACACACCAAAACGAATTAACCCCAAGAACGTATATTGATGTGCACTTCTTATAGTCGTGCTTTCTACGACAAACGTATGTCTGCTGAAGTTCCAGGTGACTCCCTCGGTGACGAGTTCAAGGGATACGTTTTCCGTATCACCGGTGGTAACGATAAGCAAGGTTTCCCTATGAAGCAAGGTATCCTTCTTCCCCACCGTGTTCGCCTTCTTTTGTCCAAGGGCCACTCTTGCTACCGCCCCCGTCGTACTGGTGAGCGCAAGAGAAAGTCTGTCCGCGGTTGCATCGTCGGCTCCGATCTTTCTGTCCTCTCCTTGGTCATTGTCAAGCAAGGTGAACAGGAACTCCCAGGATTGACTGATACCACCGTTCCCAAGCGCCTGGGTCCCAAGAGAGCCTCCAAGCTCAGAAAGATGTTCAATCTCACCAAGGACGATGATGTTCGCAAGTTCGTCATTCGCCGTGAGGTCCAACCTAAGAACGCTGAGAAGAAGCCCTACACCAAGGCCCCCAAGATTCAACGTCTTGTTACCCCCCTCACTCTCCAACGTAAGAGACACAGAATTGCTCTTAAGCGCAAGAACTCCCAAGCTTCCAAGGAGGCTGCTGCCGAATACGCCAAACTTCTTGCCCAACGCGTCAAGGAGCAACGTGAGAGAAAGGAGGAGATCAAGAAGAGAAGACTC
The DNA here is from genome assembly GCA_002104905.1 of Basidiobolus meristosporus CBS 931.73. Lineage (NCBI taxonomy): Eukaryota > Fungi > Basidiobolomycota > Basidiobolomycetes > Basidiobolales > Basidiobolaceae > Basidiobolus > Basidiobolus meristosporus. Next base: position 92,334 of record MCFE01000078.1, read on the forward strand.
AGTTCTCAACACGCTTCCGCTGCCAAGAACTAATTCCCTCAGTAATGAAATCATCCTTTATAACAATAACCATGTTTACTTGAATAAAGCACAGTATTGTGGTCAAATATTCGAAAGGTTGATGTTAGTTAAATTAGTTACTTTAGTTCTAGGAATTTATTCAATCGCAAATATCTCGAGATATGGAAGGGAAAAATCAACATGTTGCTATTCATTTAATTACGGGTAGGCTTGAGGGAATCGAAGTGGGCACGTTCAGCAACTTCTCTTTCGACTTCGTCAATAATGGGCTGAAGATAGCGAATATCATCTTCAGGCTTAGTCCACTTCTCCTTAGGAAGTTCGGTATGACTCAAACTACACTGCATGGCAACACGCAAACGATAGGCTCTATCGTAAGCCTCTTTTTCGGAAAGACGCCTCAAGGCCTCTCTCACAACATCACTCTCCTCGGCAATAATGTCATCGTAACGTAAACCTAAGCAAATCCATGCTCAGTAATCAGGTCAAGGACTAAAGGAAAAATTAACTCTACCTAATTTACGATAACCAGCAGCGTTGGCGTAGGCGTTGCCTAAGGGAACAAAGATCTTCTTCAAGAAAGAGCTGCTTTTAATGTAATTGGCAAGGGACATATTGAAGAATAGGTCAAGTGCGGTCAAGAGAGAATTGTTGCGGGGGAAAGATTGGAAATTTTTCGAGTCAGGATAAGGGAGAAAAATTGATTCCACTAATACCCCAATCCTCCAATATAGGAACAAATTACATTGACTTGTGCTACAGTGCGTCGCAAGTATTTGGAGCCCCAACAATGTCAACAGGATTGGATTTTGTTGGTTCATGAGTAATGCCAATCTGGGGTTATCTAAATATAAACCAATCATGCAATGTACATCTGTAGATCACTGCTATTCCTCCACAATAATTGCTTGGCTTAATGCCAACTACACTACAGCGTTACTGCTTTTTACGATTCACCCAGTGGAAGTCAATGCAGTAACGGTACACCAACTAAAATGGTATCACAAAGTATGGAAGGTAAGCGGTTCTAGTCTGCTCTTTGGTCTGCTCGGAGTGAGGGTTGAAGAATAGCTCGGCAAACATTGGAATTGAAGCTGTAACCACATAAGAACTGCAGATAATGACAGGGATCCGGATATTGATATATCTAAGAGTACTATTAACTCCAGAAGGTTTAGGCTAAGGAATACTTGTGGTATATGAATACAAATATCAAAGAAACAATGGGAGCTGAAAAAATGCTGCGAACTACATCATACATTGGAACTACTTGTGAATATGCAACAACAGGCGCAAGAAACGGGCTTCATGATTAGGACAAATCAATCGCGACATTTTCTCACCAGTGGCCACTTAATTAGTTGTTACGGTTACATAAGATATTACCCAAGATTTTCATAAATCTATAGATAATATCGCGAACATGTAAACAACTCAAGATCGATCGAGTGCAGAAATATAGCAAACATGTTTGTTGCCTCCATTTGCTTCATTTCTTAGTTGAGTTCGCAATGGCATTACCTCGTACACTTTGCCATGGACTGACACCAGCTGAGATTGAGCTTAGCAGAAAACGAAATGATCGAGATTTTATCCAACTTCCGCATTAGAATATGTACCAAAGAGGAGCTGTTCCATCGGTATTTTACCAGTGGATCTTAGCTACAGTGTATATACTTTCGCATAAATCATAAAGCTACTAGTCACTCCATAGAAATCGGACTGCTGCTTAAACTCTTTATTGATCAAGAAACGAGGTACGGACCTTCCAAAGATAGTGGACATGGTGGAATAAAAAAAGGGAGGTAATTTACGATTACTAAAATAGAGTTGACACAACATGGTATTATAATATGTTACGAGCGGAGGGTGAGTCTGAGAAATTACAAAATACCCCGCTCCTTAATCGGATATAATAAATCAATCACTGCAAATAACTGGAAGAGTTAAAGTCAACCAAAGGATATGTTTTAGAATGGCCAAAAGTTATGCACTACTTTGATCAAAACAAACCGATGGAATTCGCTTTGGAACGAGAGAATCGACTAGTAAACTGACTTTCCACCGGGGAATATATTACAAGCAACTCGACCATTCGAAATTGATGCTCTAACAGAGCTGGATATTCAAGTAGGAATCTGAATAAGCTCATCATCCTGAGCTAGTGTTTGGAACCAATAGATCAAGTATTCGAGCGGACGGGTGCGGGGCTGCTGCTGATCCTGCTGATTGGTAGCATGCTCTGGATACCATGCCATTGCTGTGCCATTGGTATTGCTAACTTGCTCAATCTTCCGGTCAAGTATTGGTTGTTGCAGAAACATTGTGGTTAATATTCCAAGGATGTACACAACCAAGGTATACAGGATGACCGTGACAGTACCGCTTCCACGAGTTTTCACCAAAGTGGTGTTACCGCTGTCGAGCCTATTTAGACCGTTTAAAGACTTTGAAGTGGACGCAGGGGCATCCAATCGACGCCGAAGTAGATTCTCTCGAGGTTTGGGGGCTCTTTGAAGGAGCCCAGTTGAGCTACCAGATGCCATATCACAATTATCGGAATGAGAAAGCAGCTCCTGGATAAGGAGTTCTTGCGCGTTAAACTTATTAATGAGTTTCTGGTACTCCATTTCCAAACTTTGGTGAAATTGATCGCTTTCTTCATCAAGCATTCTGTCAGCCTCTGACTCCAGTTGTTTACCAGCCAATTGGCTTTTAGTCGGTACAACATATTTATATTGTAGGGCTTCGTCAGTCTGAGCTTTCGACGTAGTTTGACGCTCAGATTGAATACCGGCTTCTTGGGTGACAAAGGTATTGGTGTTGTTTCGTAAGTGATCAATCTCTTCCTGAAGCGACTGTCTTTCAAGTGCTATTGCTTTCTTGGCTTCCTGAAGTTGATTTACGGCTTTTTCCAGCTTTCTAGAAGCATCTTCGGCTTCGGTTTTGAACATAGTGTTCTGACGCTCGAGAAATGCGATATAGCTACGGTCTGATTCAGAATCCAATTCTAAAACAGGTAGAACTTGATCACCATCTGCTGAATTTGGGAATATGCCACTATTAGAATCATCAAGCAGTGACGATAGTTCGAAATGCAGGTTTTTCTCACTCTCTACAGTGGAAACCTCCTCAAACTCTTTTAATGACACATTTATAGGCTTGTTGATTCCTTTGATGGCGTCATCAAGTTCATGCCGCAAGCGGTCAACCACATCCCGAAGATGTTGATTCTCATCCTTTAGTTCATCAACTTCTTGCTCAAGCGTCTGAGCAAATGCAACTTCCTGCTCCAATCGGGAGATATGAGTTTCGAATGCTATACGCTCTTGTTGGTATTTTTTTTGCTCAACTGCAAAGCCTTCAAGATCCATTTCAGATTTGAGGAGCTCTTCTTCTCGAACCTTCAATAGATGCTGTATCTTTTCCATTTCCTCCCGTTTTTCGTCATATTGTCGACGTAAATCACTATACAAGTTTTTGTGATGTGAAAGGACTCTGGATATTGACACGATCTCTGATTCCAACTACAATTGTTATATAATAGACTTAGTATCAGGAAGTCAAAATAAAGAGTCCCTGTTGCTATAGTACCATGCCTATTTGCTGTAGATGGGCTTTTTCATTGCTCTTGTACTCCTGGATTTCTCGTTTTTTGGCTGTTAATTCTGTATTCATTTCGTCTACACGAGATTGAAGCTCCGAAATACGCTCCTCATGTTGCCGAACTGAAAGAGTAAGATTCTTTTCCGTTTGATGGAGCCTCTTATTCAGCTCTAGTGAAATGCGACTTAAATGTCCGATCTGAGATACAGGGTCTTTGGACTACATAATGTATGCACTAAGTATGTGAAATAAATGGAGAACGAGCAGGAATTTGGGCACGTACATTAATACTAAAGTCATCGCCGCCAAATCCTTCAAAACTCTTTTCGTCTCCAAGAAAAGAGTCATCAAGGATTTCGCTACCATACAACTCCATGAAGCTGCGGCTATATCTCAGAGATTTTGGGTTCTCGGTGGGCGATGCCTATAAGGGTTACATGATAAATGAGGAGGCTTAAGCATTCAGGCTATTGAGCACAATACCTTGGGAATTCTTGATTTAGTAGAATAATGCTCGATAGAGCGTTCAAACGATAAAGAGTCTTCATCCTCAAAATCATCAAGTGTAGGAACTGCTGCGTATGTATCCCGTTTCTTGTCTACCTCTGTTAAGTGAAAAAATAGGTCAGTAAGATACTGATATATCATAACTCGGGGAAACTATATTACCGGCTGCAGCTTTGCGAGTTGAAAGTGTGCGTGTGACTGGTGTGGTCCTCTGTCTCGAGGAAAGCGGTGACAAGGGGTGTGCAAAGCCCAAAGTAGTGTGAGGTCTTGGTGTAGTAGGGGGACGATTATTTCTGGCTGGGTTCTTAGGGCATGAGGAGGTATTAGAGGAAGGTGGGGGTGCAGAGAGTTGGGAAATTAATCTATAGAGGTCTTGGGGGGAAAGTTCCAATTTGGCGTTCTTCAGGCAAAATTTCTGGAATAGCTTTTTGGGCTCTGAATCTAAGAGTTCAACTCCCTGTTCGCGTTCAAAAAAATCAAATATAGGAAACAAATCTCGGGCTACGATGGAGCCGCGGTTATCTGGGTCGAACTTTGTAAATATTGCCTCGAGGTTCGAATGGAGGGTTGAAAGTGTGCTGGCAGAGTTCCCCTAAGTGTAGTCCAGTCTGGTTTAGAGAGGAAGATAGACACAGATAATGATGAAGAAGTATGGTGAATTGCTACCTTTTTTTTTATTTCTTCACCAGTGTTTTGGGCCCGAGTGGTTGACATTATTTGTATATTTTTCAGCTTGTTACTGGTTGTATCTGAATAAAAGGCCTGTTATTGTAATAAATTTAGCTTAATAGAAGAGTAACTTCGACCGTAAATATGCTTACAAAGTTAAAATAGGACAGAAGGTGAATAGGTAAGGGCTAAAGGAGCTAAAGAGAGAGAAAAGTTAAAGCCGACATAAGAAGTGCTATGAGTTCCTACCCGAGGATCAATGGGAATTAAATCAATACGTCTTATTTAATTAAGTGTTACATTGTGATCTTCATAGTAAATCAAATCATACCCTAAAGTATTACTCCACTGACAATCATATTGATTTAATGTGATGATAAATGCTATTTACTCTTAAAGCATTTATTTAAATATCAATTAGGCTACATGAAGTACATGGACTGGTTTGAATATGCATGTTTCTTGGATGAGGACTGAAATATTGTGGGTTTGTTTAAATGCTGCATTGATTTATGTAATCTAACTCTCAACTATTTATTTTATTTAGCCTATGCCACGACAATGGTAACACGAATATCCCCAAAGTGTGTATATCTCAATGTCCATTTTGCTTTGTCATTGTGATGGACGATGCTATATTAAACCAAGCAACTTGTTTACACTCGTGAGAAAATTCAATGGATGGTTTACTTGATCAATTGAACAATGAGTAAATAGGTCTCTACGATGTGCGTTTTGCCTAGCATTATTAAGTTCACTATTATGCAATTTATCTTGAGACGTGTAAATGCGTGTTGAGAATCCAACAAAATATCCAACCAATTATACTATATCTACTGTCAAATTGGAACTATTAATATCCGTTCGCATTCGAATATTTTAGCAACTCGGGAAGTGGGCTTTTGGCTTTGTGACGACAAATATTTCTTGATATCTATATAGAACATTTAGACGTATTTCCGAAGTGATTTCCGTGTTTTTTGGCTCAACACTTAAACGGTTAACCCATTACCAAACGAAAACCAAACCTATTTCACTTGACGTAGCACTCAAGAAAGAGGCTCGAAGGCCATGTTTACACTTCCTACACTTTGTGAAAATTCTCACTTTTGGGAGGATATATTAAGCAATGAATACTTCATTGCTCAGCGTGCTCTTGGTTCCAACAATTCTCTGCTGAAAAACGTCATTGGAACCATTCAAAATGTGTTAGTGTCTTGATTCTCTTTAATAATGATCAATTTTCGTACTTGTCTTATCTTCCTTTCCACTGATACTCCTATTTGTATAGTTTGGATACAAAACAAGCTCCTTTCCGTATCCTATTTCGACCAAACGCAAATGGAGATAGAATGCATCTAATAGCCGAGTCTGATTCTCGTGATGGGATTGAGAAGCCATGGAAGTGGCTTGAAGGTAAAGTCTACACGTAACACTAGTTGATCTTGGAGTACTATCTAACTCTTTTGATAGACCATCTTGTCAAAGAGCTGCAGGCTTTAGACGATCCGTTTGAAAGAGAGACCTTTGTTCTAACGAAGATTAATTCATTGGTATCAAGCTTGGATGCTGGCGACGATTCGGCTAATGACGAAAAGCTTAGAGCGGCAACAAGAGCTTTTAGACAAACATTTAATTTACCTACGAGTGAAAGAGTCGTGAATTTCTATTCATGTGGATATCACCGTAACTTTATGATCAACCAAGGCTGGATGTACATAAGTGAGCACTATCTATGCTTTTACTCGTTTATCCTTGGCATCGAGGCCAAAATCCAGATCCCATTGAGAGATATAGAAAGCTTACATAAGGAAGTGTCCAAAAGAGGGCTGCTCTCGGATGCAATCAAAGTTATTACCAGAGATAAAAAAGAGGTATACCAACATTTATAGTGTATATATGATAGCTTGTGAACCAATATTAACAGGTATTTACTGGCACAGTACTTCTTCTCTAATCTATTTCGTCGTGATGAGGTAAGCAGGCGTGATTGTATGTACCTGGCGGATTTAGCAAGAATTAATTTGAGATTCTGTAGACATATGATCTTTTAGTTCAGTTAACGAACTTATCAATGCAAAAGCTATTGCAAAATACTGCGATGGATTTCGCACCCGGGCTATCGTTGGATGCTCAAACTGCAGCTGAATCTCTCTACGACTCGTCAGACATTACACTTGGTACAAAATCATCGAGCCAGAGTCTTCAGAGCCGTTTTCAAAAAATGACCTTGAAGGAGGATCTCAGGCTGCAGAAACGAAATGCCATATTCCAGACAACCTTTCGTCTTCCATCATCAGAGCATTTACTCGTTGAAACGGATGCTATTCTTTCTGTACCCAACCGTGAAGAAAAATATCACGGAAAGCTCAGTATCTCCGAAACATTTATCACATTTTTATCTACCGATGGGCGCTTGTGTTCCACTGCCATTCCGTTATTTGTGATTCGTAGGGTAGAAAGGATCAACCCCAAGTCGAATTTATGTATCCTGGCTATAACCACTTGGCATCATATGAAAGTGGTATTTCAAATACAAGGCTCGCGCAAGATCGGGGAAAGCTACTGTACAGCACTCAGAACCAACCTCAAAGATCAGGTGAATGCCATGAAAGCGCTCAAGCCGTTTTTGCAAACATGCGTCTCCGAAACCATATTGAAAGAAAAGGAGATTCTGAAAAATGGTGGGCTTGGTCTGAAATTTGGGTATCCTGGCGATGCAAAGAAATCGAAGGAAAAAGGGAAAAACAAATACTGGTTCAGCTATCTCAAAGACAATGGCCGCAATCTTACCCTTCTAAAATTCCCGGATTTCTCTCGGTTAGTCAGGATTGGACTCCCAAACAATTTACGCGGTGAAATATGGGAAATATGCAGTGGCTCTATCTATCTGAGAGCTATGAACTCAGGCCTCTACGAAAAAATTATAGACGAAAATGCTGGCAAAGTGTCGTTGTCAACTGAGGAAATCGAGAAAGATTTGAACCGCTCGCTACCGGAGTACCCTGCTTATCAAATAACAGAAGGCATCGATACGCTAAGAAGAGTATTGACGGCCTATTCTTGGAAAGATCCTGCACTTGGCTATTGTCAGGCCATGAACATAGTCGCATCAGCTATTCTCATTTATATGAGTGAGGAGCAAGCGTTCTGGACTTTGAGCGTGCTCTGCGATCGATTGCTTCCTGGATATTATAGTACATCCATGTATGGTGCGCTTCTTGATCAATCAATTTTCGAACACCTAGTTGAGCAGTGTATGCCTATCCTGCATGAACATCTCAAGAAAGCCGATATTCAACTGTCAGTAGCTTGTTTGCCCTGGTTTTTAAGCCTCTTCATCAATACTATGCCGCTCTCATTTGCCTTCCGGGTATTGGACTGCTTTTTCTTGGAAGGTCCACAAGTTTTGTTCCAGGTGGCGCTTGCAATTATCAAGATTAATGGGGATGAGCTTATCGAGGCAACTGATGACGGAGCGTTTATTCACACACTCAAACAATATTTCACCAAGTTGGATGATCCTCTCTATCCGCACAGCAAAAACCCAAGGGCTAAATTGTTAACCAAGTTCCATGAGCTTATGTTGGTTGCGTTTAAGGAATTCGCTCATGTCAACACTGAATGTATCACAGAGCTGCGCAAATCACACCAATTCCGGATCGTTCATAATATAGAGAGCTTCACAAAACGCACTCACATTCGTAATCTTATTGAAACGTCAAGATTCAACAAGGAGGAATTGTCAGCCATCTATGACAAGTTCTATGATGTCCAATTTTACAGCAACAAGAAGCAATCAGAAAGGCCTGACCTCAAAATGGACTTCTGGAATTTTCACAAGTTCCTCGGTACCCTTGCTCCATGGGCCATTATAGAGACTAGTACCGAATCACAGCGATTGTTGAAAGGCCACGGGTCTTTGGTTATCCAGAAGAAAACTGTCGGCAGCTCATTCATTGAAAAGCTGTTCAAATACTTCGACAAAACCCGATGCGGCAGCTTATCCCTTCAAGACATCGTTAACGGGCTCCAAGACATCATGTTTGGTGATCTGATGTCGCAGATCCAACTTTTCTTCCATCTCCACGACAGCAATGATGATGGTTTCTTATCAAAGGAGGATATTTTACAATTATCTGAGAGCTTCTTGTTTCTATTCCGAAACGAGAAGGATGACCGGTATCTTCGCGCAGTTTCCAATCTTCTTCAGAACTCCATCCAATACTCCGAATCTGCTATGCATGCAGCCAACCCACAGGTCTTAGAAACGGTGGATGGAAATGGTGACATCCTCAGCACTGTGGTAGAAAGGGAGGATGATGGAATAATCGTATCGTTGCCTACATTTCGTATGATTGTTCTTACTGACGAAACATTGGAGCAATTTTTCGACTACAAGTTTGCTGCATCTTTCCAACTGACGGTTGATTCTAGTACTGATAAGCAGAAAGGCCTTGGTCGAGAAATCTTTGAATCATTACTTAATGAAGGGTCTCGACTCGCCGATCGTGTGTCTCAATTTCCTAAGAGAAAACTTATCAGGAGCTCACCTGTCCCGAGTGTGCATTCGCAAGTGGAGAATCTGATTGATATATCGCCACCATCTCTTTCCGCTTCAGATGCCAACAAGGATCCCCACGACGATGAGGATGAGGATGATTTGATGGCCGTAGACCACCTGCTTCGACATTTAGATGAACCCCACAAAGAAAGTTTAATTGATGATTTTCCATAGCTTGACGTTCTTTGATACAATCACAAAATATAACTTCATATATTTTTCCCCACCTTTAGAGGAGCATTAGACTGCTCGACTTTGATATAAAAGTATCTACACCTGTATTTCTTCACACCTTCAATGTTATAAAGATTCATTAGAGTACACGTTATTTTCAAGACGGTTTTTATTAATCCAAAGGTTGCTCCATTTTTCCAATATATGTACGGGCATGAGAGCTCAAGATAAAGCTAATAATATGGCACGAACATTAACTATCTCTAGAACTTTACTCTATGCGCTTAGTATTGAGAGTATAATTATACGTAGATTGATTCAGTAGCTCATGATATTCATATTCACAAAAACATCGCTAGTAGTTTGTACAATTACTCATGGTTATGCTGCTCCATTTCTTCATTATCGATCACTTCGTCAATTTGTTGGCACTTATGTGTCACTTCCTCTCTTTCTTCTGATTCCATTGCACGAGATCTTTTACGTGCCGCCAATCTGACTAGGGCTCGCTCGCGGTTTTCTCTGATACGACGCAGCTGATCCACCTCAATATCACCGCTGGATCCTGTTAATTACACTCCATCATTAGCATCGACAGGGGGAATTGTGTTTACTCCTAGCTGATTGCTTATGTTCTCATCGTTGTCGCCAAAGCACCAGTCAGTTAATGCTTCGGGCCTGCGTTCACATCTTGATTAACCACAAAGAAGCTAAAATAGTCTAGCAGGACAATCTTACCGGTTATTATCGAGCTGAATCTGAACCTCTGTAATACCTTTTGATACCTAAAATACCACCCTATATGCATTCAATAAATCATACCAGGAGCCATGTCGCGATTAGAAAGCTCTGTCTTTATGAGCTCTTCCCGAAAAATCTGTTGTGTAGAGGTAGTTAACTTCGTATCACTGAGCCATCAAAATCTGCAATTACTTTAAGTTTCCTTTCCGGGCACAGGTTTTCTATCTTCTTGACTGCGTCTAGGAAACGCATTTTTGGAAACAATTGATGGCACCAAAGTTGATAGAAATCCAATAGTTGTTGGAGGTCTTCAAACTATACCAAAGGTATTGGAATTGACAAAACTCGGGACGTCAGGTATTCATTTAACGATTACCTCCTGACCCTTTCCCTTGAATTTTAGCTTAGGACCTTTCTCCTTGATAAGCATCAATCCGTTGGGTTGAAGCAAACTAGGCAAAAATGAGCAAGTTGGTCAACCCAGGCTTTGAGAATATGCTACTTTACCGATTAGCATCTAACTTGGGTTGCGGTTCTCTCCTCTGACGAGTCTCGACTTTGTCGAGATCCTCGGCGGAGAGTGAGCTAGTCGAGAAGGGTTTGTTTGGTTGTTGGACCTCCTCGAACCCGCCCACTTCTTCATTCTGGTAAGTTGTGGAAGGAGTTTTTTGCCACTGTCGGCGTCTAGCTCGTATTCAAACATAAGAGTTGTTGAGGCTAATGGGACTACTCCCACTACTCACTACTAGATCGTAAATATCACCACACTCAATTGTGTTTGTTGATTATTCTAATTAGGATTAATTGATTGGTGTATGCGGAATATAAACTGCTGATCACTCCACTCTTTATACCGAGAGTTAATCAGAGAACTAACCAACTCTAATTACTTCGGCAGTCTGAGCAGATCAAGGTAAAAATATTCTCGACGTCTATTTATAATTTCACGGGAATGTTCTTGATCTGATAGGCTGAGCCATATATGTCCATCATCGATACGTCTCTGGAGCGTTTTTGACATCTTCAGAGAATTTGTTATTGGATGGACGAAAGCCATTCTTCAGACATGGCTTTCCCCTTCCGAGATCACTCTTGTATCCGTATTTCGAAAATTTGGTTCCCTTCTTTGGACATTGCAATAATAACCCAATCTTTCTTTTTTTCTCTTGAGCTACTTGGTTTAACGAAGCAACATTATTTCTAAACTCCGAACACTTCGTTTGACCCTCTCTGTATAAATCTCGGTTTAACAAAGCACTGTATGTTCCTGTTACAGCTTTTATCACTCCTCGGTCTAAACTCACTCGTCTACGGGCTGGACTCTACCGACACTTCTATCGGGGGTATGAATTTCGCCATATACGCCTTGTTGCCAGTACTAATCTCCTTACAGCGAGTTACCTCGATTCATACTGTGGCCCGGATCTCTACTGCCTCCCGAAGGAAGATGAACTATGGTACCCGCACGATAGTGAGTTTGTCAGGTGGAACAGGTACTATCCTACTTTTTCGACTTTCGTCAACATATCGCTATTCAATACGAAGTCAGAGGTCCCGGTGGAGGAATGGCCTCTTTATAAAAACGAAGGTCTGCTGGTTATCAATAATATCCCTTCCAGCTGGTTCATTGGGGTGAATTTAAGCGCCAATGTGACCCAGGAGTTTTACTTCTTCATCACTGGACCCTATACTCCTACAGTTGTCATACCAAGAGGCCCCAACTTCTATATACAAAGTAGGTGATCTTGTTTCAGATCAAGAATACAAAACGTTTACCAAGCAAAATTCACTAATGTTGATGCGGATCATATTTAAGAGCCGCAGATATTACCTGCCTATGCTAACCCTGTAGCAGTTGTCAATGCCTCCGAATCTATTATTCACACAAGTACTGTCGTATCCATGACTCCTACCAGCCGTCCCTCAACCGTAGTGAGTTCAATACCATCTAGTACCAGCTCATCACCAGCGACACAAAACTCGAGTTCCACCAATCTGTCAGCAGGCGCAATCAGCGGTATCACTGTTGGCAGTGTGGCTGGTGTTACGATAATTGCTTGATATCCTTTATTTTCACTCGCTCCGCTCGCTGCTTCACACATTCTATACTACCTCCATCTTTCCTTGACTTTGCTTTCCTTACTTTAGTCTATTTTTTCCGACGTAGACGCAGAAATCAAGCTTCCAGCTATGAAACCAAAGCGGAGATCGACTCGGGTCCCACAATGGCTTGCAACAGTTCAGCTGATACTTCTGGCCCTGATACAGATGTCACCATGGAGATGGCCGAGCCACCAAATCCCATCAAACGGAATTCGCTTCGACTAACTGTGAAAGGGGCCCAAGAGCTTGCCCACACCTACCGAAAGATGCTTACCAACCAGGAAACGGTGGAGGAGAGCTCCACCCAGAATCAGCCTCGGACTCTGTACAGTGATGAGCTGCTTCGTCGAGAGTTAGCAGCTGATGGTCACGGTGTGAAATACGTCTCTACTGCACCGGCGATCGTCGTGATGGGTGACGACCAACAAAGTCTACGTAGTATGACTGCTGATACTTCGGATTCGAGAGAGATCCCTTGAGAAATCACCACAACCTTCCAAACTTTTGCATCGAATTCATCCAACCTATACCCCACCCATCTTAGAATACCCTTGATTGTGTAAAAACCCCCTTTCGCCCCCGCACCTTCCCCTTCACATCAAATGTAAGTAAAAGTCATACCCATCGCTTCGCCCAGAAATCCTATCTCACCTGATTCGCTGAAGATCTGTTTCATTTAACCATATGGGTGAAGATCCCTTATCTGCCTAATCTGTTGCGTGCATACCTAACCCCAACCTCGATACTTTATCCCACTAGTCCTCCAACTGACTGACAATTCAGCTTGATCGCTATGGGGGCGGTAAGACAGACCTGGGTATTATAGCTATTTTCATCATGTTGAGGATCTATCATACATTACTTGATTTATCCCATTTCCTAGCACTCTTCCAATCTGGGAACACTACCTAGACCTTGCTGGATGCAACGGCTGAAGTATTTATCAGATGGGTGAGCACAGAGCTTCATCATGATCGGTGGAGTCACATTCCGCCGATCCATACAACCTGTGCTGTCAAAGGTGACTGGAATATATAATAATCCGTTCTCATATTAAAAGGTAATTTTGGGATTAATTGCGTACTGTTCTCGTATCAGCCCTTTTGTATCGAAAACATGCGACGTATGGGTATGTAGCGAACGAAAATCCAAAAAGAGGTTTAGACTAGGTAGGTAATAGGCAAACTATTGTCAAACATCATTCCCTGCCAATTCTTGTAAAGGCCAGTTCCTTCATGGAACAACAGAGGGCCCGTTACCGAGCGTATCACCCGTTTGATTTACATGAGTCATTACATGTGGTTGGGATGACTGAAAACAACATGGCTCTTTTTCTACTTTTTTCTAATGTGGTTAGCAATTGCCACAAGCGTACCGATTTGTTACTGAATCTTATCTGGACATGGTTCAAATTTAATCAATCACTCAGAGCTACCTACTCAACAACAAATCACCAAACGAAAATACATCTAAATACTCTAGATTGCTTGCAAGCGTCTTCAAACTTTCTCAAGGCGAAGTGGCCTCCGCAGAGGAAGACAGCCCAAAAGAAAGGGCTGTCGAACAAAAACCAACCTGGAATAAACTTGCAAGTTGAAAAAAAGCAGGATTAGGGGCCACATTGAAATATACTATTGTATGGAACATGTAAACCCACCCCAACCCACTTCATATGCAAATACGAAGCCTAACCACTAATTTTGCCACAATTAATGTGCCTAGCTACACTAAATTCTTATTTGTGTTGAAAGTGGCAGTGTGGACTTACAAATGATTTAGAGTATTTAGATAAAAGTGTGGTATTTCACTTATTGATTTATTGAAACAAAGCCATCGTACTTTTATATGAACTTCGTAAGTGTAGCAACACGAGCGTTTTGAGAAAGGTTCCAGGAAGTCGTGTGCAAACTTTGGGGCCTTTTGGACGAGGTTGAAATATTAAGAATTAGCGAATCGTATGAATATAATTCCAAAACGGTAACAAGGCAGGAATGTTAGCAAAAAACCCAGCTTGAAATTTTATTTGGGATTATTATGGCCGAGATGAAATGGCTGCAGCTTTTATCTTTCCCATCTTAACAATCATGTTCTGGGAGATTCTCAAGAGTTTTCTTGTGGAAATAATGCGTTCTTTTAAATGTTGCTAGATTATAGGTGATGCGAAAAAGGGAGAGCATGTGGCCCATGCCATTAGGTGCAGAATGTGGAGCATATGGGCAAGTTCTCAGAGGACTCGCTCATCTGGCACCAGGCCAGCATAAACCTCGCCGCTCCCATTCAACAAATTGGTAGCAAACTAGGGGTATGAACTAAACTCGCATTTGATCGGAAAACTAACGAGACCCTGAAAATTGTCTATGGCATTTTAATATCACAAAACTAAGGTGTATGTATAAGCGGGTGGGGAAATTCGATGCAAGGGTATGGATCTGATTGGTGGAGATGCGTTTGATATTAAGTACGACTGGTATATATCAAATCAACAGCATCTATGAACCGACAAGTCCCAGGTTTTGCTTGCATGCCTCGTAAACGACGTAGGAAATACTGACGGCAGGAACCACCTATAAGTAATTGGGTTAGCGTTTTGAATTGGTCTGTACACCTGTTTATCGAACGGGGTACCTTGGTAAGCGTAGGGATTATCCCTTTATAGAAACCTCGAATTGTTTCTCGCCTGTATGTGGTTCGGATCACATCAAAAGCGCCGGTATAGGTGTGGGGATGGCCTGGGGTACCTTGCGCCTGCAATCTACCATCACAGTTGAATTAAACAGTTAAGGAAGGACGGATGCTAGGTGAGCTACCTTGTTCGGATCAAAGACAACGGGTAGACTATGGTTGCTCCCACTGTACCGGAAATCATACCACAACCCAGAAGAGCCAACACACTTGGCTCTTGACAAGAGCCACCATTTTTCGTGTAGTATCCGATATAGGAATACTTCAACGACTCGAACACGGAGAGATCGATCGCCGCAAATGGGAACACTCCTACAAGTGAAGGCAACAGGCCTTTGAAAAAGGCGCGCATTCCCTCTTGCCTCCACATAGCCTTTGCGGTTGGGAGCATGATGCTACTTTGATGTGAGTTATTGACTACACCAGAGGAGCTCATCATTCGAGTTTTCAAGATCTCCAATGGATATATGGATGTTTGTGAGGCCAACCCGGCGAATCCACCAGCGAGGAACCTACCAGCCATACTCAGATCCTCCCCATCTTCAAGTCCCCACGCTCTTCTGACCAGGAGTTTACAATGCTCGTAAGCGTAAAACTTGACTGCTGACTCTGGGGCGATCTTCACTACATTCAGTCCATTCCCGCGAAAAAAATTCGAGATTCCTCCGGCGCTATAGAGTTCGCGAATGGCCCCATTCAGCGATAGCCCGTATTTTTTCCCACCATGGGTCTGGGTCTGCATGTAAACTTTCAATCGGTCCAATGGTGCCGTGATGGTTCGACTGACCGCCCCTGCGATCGCCCCTGCCAACAGGAAAAGAACCATCGAGGGCTGCAACACCTCTACTTCTTCGTCAGTAGTCAACTGGGCCGCTTCCACAAAATGATCATATACATGCGACAGAGTTTTGACATGAGGAGCAAACTAGAAAAGGGACCTTGCTTGAGCATTGTTGTGTGACAGGGATACATTGTGGTGGTGCAGTTACCAGCAAAAAGTCTTTCCACTCGTCAAAATCAATGACTCCGTCGGCTTTAGAGTCTACGAACGATACAAACTCCTTCAATTCCTCCTGCCCTAACTCGATGCCTAGTATGAAAACCTAAGACCTCGAAGAAAACAACGCTCAATTGAGTAAGGAAATTACCGATACTCCTAAGCCGTTCGTGGAGTTGACTCGGAAGTAGCGAGCGGGAGGTTGAGTTTGACAGCTCGCAAAAAAGTTTCCAGAGTTGTGCTTCTCGGGTATTCAGGAAACTTCGAAAATCGAGGTAATCCACAACTCCATCCTTGTTCTCGTCCAGGAGTTCGAGTATCTTTGAGGCGTGTTCTTTGCCGAGCAAAGGGCGAGTTGTCCCTCGTTCTATATCTGTGACGACTAGGTAACCTTTCTTGTCCAGGTCAAACTGGCGGAATGACTTTTGTAAACGATCCTCTCGCTGCAGTGGTGTTTCCTGGTATGGACTTGAAGCAGCCGTCGACCTATGCTCGCTTATTAATATAGGTTTGAGTGAGGAAGAAGGGGTATGCTTGGGGATGGTGGTAGCCATAATCAGCTAGGGGAAAATCGACGGGGCTTTTCCTTCAGGTAGAGATGTCTAGAAACCAAATATGGGGGAATATGAAGCAGAGTCGCAAAAGCTCTCTAGCCTTTAGCGGAATGAAATGGCATTTTAGCAGTAATACGGAAGCTCATCTTTTTATTCTTTCTGATTAATTCGCTGGATTTGGACAACTGGTTCCTGAATTGGCTTGCGCTCCATCCCCACATGAATCTGCGGGGATCACGTGCTCGGGTAGAGAACTATCTCCATGATAATCATTGCTAAGGATTGGAGGTTTGTTCGTGATCTAGATATCAGCCTTCATGGGTGGAGATTCGATCTCATTAAAGACCTAATTATTCACGAGTACTCACATTGCATGGAGACATTACATTCAATGAATTTGGGGAAATGGTAATGACGGCCATTTGTGAAACCGTAATTTTCCCACTCTCGGTCGAATGACTACGTCAATAAGATTTCTATCACGAGGCCATCTAGTTGTTAGACAGCTTGGTGTGGACGATTCAGCGAATAGCCTTGTTAAGTGCCGTTGGGAGTGGTGAATTTCAAGTCCTCCGAACCAGGTAAGTGGAGAGTAGAGTAGTGCGCCAGGTTGAATTTTAGCCAAGTGATCCTTACGAACACTTTTACCTTTAGGAAGTACCGAGACACCTTGTTGCTTCTTTGCGGCCACTTGTATTTGTAAGTCTTCGAAGATTTCTGTTATAACCACTGTTTACTGCTGCTCGGAATACGAATGCCTTTCGAGTTGTCGGACAATATAAAAAACATGATCGCTGGTGCTAGTGCTGGTTTTATAACTTCTATTGTAACCTGCCCTTTAGACGTAGTCAAAACGATCCTCCAGAACCAAGGAAAACATGAAGGAGGGAGCGTATATAGAGGGACTCTAGGTAAAGCTTGTCCAGGCCAGATACGGTGTTCAGCAAATATTCACCCGTGTAATAGGCACATTATCTCGTATTTGGGTGGAGGAGGGGGTGCGAGGTCTGTACCGAGGCCTGGGACCCACGATATACGGTTACCTTCCCACTTGGTCGATCTACTTTAGTGTCTATAATAATCTGAAGGGTGTGTTGGGAAAGCGAGCGGGTAATGTCTAACATATTCTACCAAACAATCACTCCCACTGATTCTTGATGCAATAGGAGCAAGCGCTGATAATGCCATGGTCCATGTCGTATCAGCCATGGGCGCCGGTGCAACAAGCTCGATCATGACAAGTCCTCTCTGGGTGATCAAGACCCGCTTTATGGTAAATCATCACCCATCCGTAATTTCTATACCTTTGCTAATCAAATTGAGGAGTAGACTCAGTCAAAGAGCACCAGCTACCGATACAAGAACACACTAGACGCCTTCACAGTTATTCTCAGAGAAGAGGGGGTAAGAGGCTTTTACAAAGGACTCACCCCGAGTTTGTTGGGGGTTTTCCATGTTGCCGTCCAATTTCCACTCTACGAGCGCCTGAAGCGAATCCTGAGTAGGTATCTTACTCGAGCATCATCCACACTCAATGCCGCCAACAGTAAATCAATATCTTAGATTCCAGTGACAATCAGTCATTCGGGACAAATGCAATTCTGGTTGCCTCTTCATCGTCCAAGATGGTTGCCAGCGTAATTACCTACCCGCACGAGGTAAGCCTCTTGCGCCCAACCAACTTGTCAATACTGAGCCTATTCTTATCATTAGGTAATTCGTACACGTCTCCAAAATCAAACCATGCGGCCATTCAAATATGGGAGTATAGCGCAAACGATCCAAATGATTTACAAGGAAGAAGGATGGACGGCATTCTACAAGGGGATGCCAACCAACTTAATTCGAACAGTCCCAGCTAGCGCACTAACCATTTTTACATACGAGATGGTACTTATGAGTCTAAATTCTGCTACATGAGCACTTAGATTTGGTTATTAAAATCGATGGACATGAGTGTCTTTATTTCAATGAAGGAAGAGCCAGTCTTCTTTTAGATAGTAGTTATCAAGAGGGATTGATATGAGCACCATTTAGAAGGACAAGGTGGACAGTGAGATAATGCTTAATACAAGGGTAGCAAAATTGAATGAATATATACTGGTTGAGTCTGAGGTATCCTTAGGCTTCTCCGGGCTGCTGGCGGTTGAGTTGTTGTCGGATTTCACGGTGGTGCCGTTGGCACTTTGGGTGCTTGCTGAATAATAACCAGGGGTCAGTTGCTCATCAGTAAGACCGGTAACACTTTTGACGAAGGCATTGAAGTTTGCTATGCGTGTGTATACACCGTATGTGTCGTTGCCGCCACATTTGAACAATTTCTCGCTATCTTTTTGAAGGCCAAAGCTCGTAACACCAAGTATCGAAAAATGCCCGTTTTCTTGATGGAATAGAGGACCACCCGAATCACCGAAGCAAGTATCACTTCCAGGAGTGTTAGCAACACAGATTTTGGGTCCATTCATTCCTTCATATTGTGGAACAACAGTTGCGCACTTCGCCTCCGTTCCCACTGCCAAGTTTACTTCATACAGAGTGTCGGCAAAGTTCTGAGTTTCGGTGGCTCCCCAGCCAGCTGCAGTGACAATCTGTTTTTCCTGGATTGGCTGAGTGCTGATACCAATGGGGCGAATACTCTCGGATGTTTGGACTGTGGTGCTCAGCTCAATGATAGCAAGATCGTTCTAGAGGGGAAACGGGTGAGTACAAGAACGAATTAGAGCGGTGCATTGCTTGAGCTTACCTTGTACTCGAGATAATCGAAGTTGGGCTCAAGGCTATATTTCACAATGGAGTAGGGGGAGGTTGAGTTTGGCTTGTTAGTGCCAAGAACCACTTGAACCTCGGTTGGTGGGATATTGATCAATTGGTCACCAGTTTCGATGGAAGTGACGCTTTTGACTAAACAGTGGGCGGCAGTGATAACCCACTTATTTCCGATCAAAGCACCGCCACATTCCGGCTTTTTCTCAATGATCAAGTGAGCCATGAATGGCAAACCATTTTCCTGAACAGGCTTTCCACCTACTATGTTGCTCAGGTTGTCTGCTGCGAGAGAGTAACTGACAAACGCCAACGGGCCAAATAAGCTTAATCTCATTAAGAATTGAGGAGGATGGGGACAAGAAAGTGAATGAGTATCTCGATGGTGGAGAAGGTATTTTATTACAATCAGTAACGCGTTGTATCACGGTGGAATTCGCTTCCCCTTGGGCGAGAAAGCATTGAATGATCAGTTAGAATCCAGATCCTTTTTGTGCCATGTCACCTATGCATTGTTGTACGGTGGCAAAGGCTAATGTTGTACAAATAGACTGGTATATCCGCTTGTGGGATTTACCCGCTCTCACCCATCCCACTGTGTCCCCCATATATAGGATTCCTTCATATTGTTGATGAGTGTATTTAGTTACGCAAATCTTCTGACTGAAAACAAATCTTTGTTTTCGTAGACTCCACTCACAATGGATCATGTTTTTGTGATTTAGGGGTATCCATAGTCATATGACATCACCCCACCTAGATTTCTTATGAACACCCATCGCTGGCTAGACACGGTTCACGTCATGACAGATAGTACTTCCCCCACAAACCCCATTGTGCCAAAGAAGAGCGAAGTCAGTAAAGAAGAATGGGCGAAATTTACCCTAAGAGATAAATTCTGGGGCACTACCAAGCAGGTGCACAAGAGGGCGCTGAAGTTCAGAGAGCTCAAAGCAGCCGTCGCGCTTGCGAACCATAAGATCTACCGCACAGTGCTGAAAGATTTCTACTTGGTCTTCGCTACGTTTGAAGACATCTG
Organism: Basidiobolus meristosporus CBS 931.73; assembly: GCA_002104905.1. NCBI lineage: Eukaryota > Fungi > Basidiobolomycota > Basidiobolomycetes > Basidiobolales > Basidiobolaceae > Basidiobolus > Basidiobolus meristosporus. The sequence goes on from MCFE01000078.1 coordinate 112,754, forward strand.
GGAGCAAGAGAAGGCCCACTCAAAAATCCTGCAGGAGGCGTATATGCCAGAGCTTAAGCGCACCCGCGCCATGCAAAAGGATTTGGAGTTCTATTATGGTGAGGACTGGTTGAGATACGCGGTCCATACCCCAGTCACAAGGGATTATACAGTATGTTAATTTGCTTGTATTGTTTGGCGTGATGAATACTGAGCTTTTGGTATCCTAGAATCATATCAAGTCCATAGCTAGGGAAAACCCAGAAATCCTGATAGCTTACGGATATGCCTTGTAAGTTGTTTGTATGACTAGTGGAGTCACTTGATAGTGTCAATAACACAATGAACTGGGCGGTATTTAGCTATCTGGGTATCTTCGCCGGTGGGCAGATCATGCGATCCAGGATAACCCAATCTGCAGGCAAATTCTTCAAATTCGCCGGGAATCAGAGGACAGATCCCTTCTTTGATGGGTTGCAGGTGTTCCTATTTCGCGATACAGAGACGTTGGAGCCGCTTGCGATCTCTCAGCTGCGAAGAGACTTCATCGAGAAGCTGAACTCGTTGCAGGTTAATGACGAGCTGGAGGATAGGCTGTTGGCGGAGCTGTTGGAGATCCATCGTAGAAATGATCTGGTTATCGGGTCCATCAAAGGCACCGAATGGGTCATGCTTCAATGGATCGTTTACGGATTTTCCGTGATTTTCGTGTTGCTGTATATCAAACGTTTGATATTCTAAGTCGTTGTCGCATGAGTGAATAAATTTCCGAGTGGCAATGCCTTGTAATATAACCTTGATGCTGGGTACTATACGGTCGAATGATATCTCACATCCGCCACTGCTCTTCCAACCATGACTACGGCGTGGGGGTCAAGGGAGCATAAAATAATCGGGGCTCGAAAATAACTGCAGTAGCCTTACGAGAGTGAGGGGTTTAGGCATCTTGCAAGTAGTACGCCCACAACGCACGATACAGACAAGTAAATAGCCAAATTTGCACCCAATAGATATATTGAAAGTAAGGTGTACTAGCACATTTCCTATTCAGGACCGACTGTTTAACGAACTCTTTTTCCATCCGATTTCGATATGTGTATTACGTATCTTGTCTGGAATCTCGACATACCAATTCTCCTTACATTCAACCGTAATCCAAATCCCGCTTGTTCACACCAATGTCTTTAATTAGGTTCCAGAGACGAGCATGCTGTCGAGTTTGTCCTTAAGTATCACTTTGAATGGTAGTAAAGCCCTATTAGCTGAGGCTGCTCAGTAGCGGGACATCAGTCCAAGTAGAACCAGAAATCATATTCGTGATGAATCTCTGGCCTGGAGTGTCAATATTGGTGGAGCGCCTTCTAATTCCGCGCTGTGCGGAATGGTAACACTACGCTCACGCTTGTACTTTCGGCGATCCATGTAGAACGTGAAGGCAAAAGAGGATATCTCGAGGTGCTCAGCAAATTCGAAGCACAATAGAAAAATGCTACTTGAGAATGGAAGCAGAAAAAGGTTTCTGTTGAACGTTTATTGAGGAAACTGGCGAATCCATATTTCTCCTGATATTTAAATTATTCCCTAGACCTAGGCTAGAGCCGGGAATGGGTCCCCGAGTACCCTACCAGTAAGATGTGGCTCATCAAGTCTAAAATCACCCAAGCAATCCTGGTTTGTGAGCTTGGATGATATATTTGGTTGAAAATTCGAAGCCTAGACTGCCCTTTTGGATCTGTTAACAGCCACCGAGAATGTGATCGCGAGACTTGCATATAACCTAGTTCACACGGGTTGTTGCCTCCGATTTAGTCTGCACTCCACCCATTTCCCCAATTCGTAACAATTTCGAAGCGGCACCGAGTTCAGACAACTCAATCTTTTATTCACTAAATACAAACATATTCTAAACTAATGAATAATAAATATCGGGAACTACATGGCTTAGACCTTAAATTAAGCCAGACAATACAGAGATTATAAGAACAACTGCGAAGTCTGGGACAAGGCTGACCGCAGAGTTAGAGACTGATGTTGAGGAAGGAGTTGGAGTCCGATTAACGGATACCTTGGTATAAGTTTGAGAGGGAATTCCTCTGGGTGTAGAGCTAGTGGATATCGGAGGAGTTGCGTTGTGTTCATTGGTCGGACTTAGGGGGGCAACAGGGGTTGATGTTGTTGTCACCGAGGCAACACCACTTTCTTGAGCTGATACAAGTGCGGCAAAGGTGGCCAAGATTAGGACGTTGAGGAGTTGCATTATATTTGTAGGGGTATAAAGCAGTAGGAATACTTCAGGAAGACCGGCAATGGTTGTTTATATAGCGTGTTGTAGTCGGAAGTTACCAAATGGCGAATTTCTAGAACAGGAATAAAATTCCGCGTATGATGTCTAAATTAGAGAAATTAAACAGTGTATGATATTCACGAGTAACCGGGTATTTCTGTCGTATGCAGCAAACCTCGGGCATATATTATCCAACTTGTGATCATTGGCAATTCAGCAACAGACTTCCTCTCATAAGCAATTGCTAGGTCACACAAGAGTTGGTAATTGACATCATAGCTACTATCAGCAGCCTGCTCTTCTTTTTACCAACATTCCCCAATGTATGCTAAAATCGAATAATTCGGTTCCTTTATTGAACCAAAAGGTAAGATGTATACAATTTTCCTATACCAGAATCTCTAACGATTCTCAACTTCAGGCGCTTGTATTGAACAGTTATGCAAGGCAGAGCACGTAGTAGATGTTTGATGACTTGGCTTTACCACCATATCCAAAGGCCATACCTTCTGCTAGGTGGGCTCCAGATTTGCCGACCTGCTCACCACCCTCGTAACGGGTCTTGGTGATGTAGAGTTCGTTCCCATCGGCCTCCTTTCCTGCTTGCAAAGGAGTGTAGTTCTCGGCGGTGGCTGCTCCGCTGCACTCGACCCAACGAAGTTGCTTGGCATCTCCGCAGAGGACATAATAGTCATGGATAATCACCTCTTTTTTACCATATGCAATGGATAGACCCTTGATATGTTCAGCAACCTTTCCGACTTGCTCACCACCCTCGTAGCGTTGACGACCAATGTACAAAGGTTGACCATCGGCTTCGACTCCTCCCTGGACAGCATTAGGTGGGATTTCACCATCCTTGGCATAGACCCATTGAACAGATTGAGATTGAGCAGATGGCATGATTGTTGATAATTTTCGAAGTTGATGCTTCTATCAGCAGCGAAAGTGGCTACTTTATACTGTTTGCTCTGGTGTCGTCATCATTAAATTTTTAAATACGTCAACCTCCTTCTCGCATCATGATGAAGTCGTTCATTCTGTGGATGAGCTTAGTTTGGATGGCTAAACTATGTTTAGATGCTTGATATTCTATTCCAGCATAAACGTATCACAACTCTATTTGTTTGACGCTTCAAATATTCCGCATCGAGATTATTACACGTTCCTATTTGATTAACTTACACCTTCCTTACATAGCAATTGTAGTATGAGTGCCGAATCGATTCATATTGACCTTGTCGATACATATATAGAATGCTTCAGATTGCTACTGCAGCTAGAGGTAGAGTGCACTGTTCTCCAGGTTTGCCTATCCCCGCTATCTGGTGGTGTGACTCAATTCAAGCACTCTTGCTGGGCCTGTACGGCAGTATGGAGATATTCGGAGATTCTGATTAGTGTAATGCATTGCATTGCATCGCATCTCACTGCCTTTGGCCTCTCTTCCCACTTGCATCCACACTCACGCCCACATCGACCATATCTTTGTCATTCCACCACACCATGTACCTGTCACTCATTCCATACATCGTGCACTGTGTTGTGCGCACATCCGACCACCACCACCACTGCTGCTGCTGCTGCCGCCGCCGCCTTCAACATGGTTATCATAAAAAGGGCAAGCCCGCGCCACATTCCATCCCACACACACCTCCTGTTGTCATCAGTTGATTAGTGAAGAGTTGACTCTCAAGAGCGAACACCCCGCATCCTGATTAAGCTGGACCTATTGAGCAATGCACACACCGTACTACTTTACTGCTGCCATCACTTTCGCATCCCACAGACTCACGATGGTCTCGGGTATGGCAGAGCCCAACACCCCGATGATTGAGCCGATGGTTGTTCCCGGCATAAAGTTGCAATCCATTCTCAGCTCACCACTCGCGTCACCGCTTCCTCACTTTTTCACCTCCATATCTGACAGCCTAGCCACGGTTGTCCTTGGAATGCTTATGCTCTCGATCATTGTCACTACCCTGCTCCTACTCTATCACGCACTTTTGGGGATCTCCCAGTCGGCGCGACACTTTGTATTAGGCAAGCAGGATGAATATGTACTCATTGAGAGTTTGGAGCACAAGAAAGAGCTGAATGGTGAGGGGGCGATGATGGACGCGGGAATGGGGATAACAGGGGACGGGTTTGAAGAAGTCCAGCTTTACGGCTTTGACTCGGACCTGCCACCAGCATACGACCAGGTATAGACAGCCTTTAGATCGAGGAGTGCCCAAACCTACCGTAAATACCCTCCGCAATTACCCTACCATTACATTAATTTGACATGCCATTGAACCAACCACAATAAAACGATTTGTGTCGAGTACATTTGAAGCTTGATGTGATAAAGAATGAGGATATACTCCAATTCCGTAGAGGTAACAGTTATCGCATGACACTGCGTTACCAGATGAGCAGAACTGGAAGGCCCAAGTTGGGATTCTCTTGACAACGGGAACGCGGAATCAGAAACGGGATTTTCTAAAGCCGAACTTAATGTTGTCTTGGATTTTAGTTCACGAAGAAACAACCATGGACAGGCCAGTGAATTTATAGGGATCCCTATAATTAGTGAACCTCATGGGATTTCGCGGATCAGCAGAATTTATGTATCAATCAGAAAATTTGCAGTACATGCCCAAATTATGATGGTGGCTGGAATGAATTATGCGGTAAGAGTTATAGCTAAGGGATCCTCAAATAAATATGATCTCGTATATATTTTACGGAAGCAACACCAAAATCTTGACAATCCTTTATATTTTATCATTATTACTATACAGCTATGATGCTGAAAATAAAAACACTCTTTGGTATGGGATTGCACGGGGAAGATTTGATGTTGAATGGAAAGTGTAGAAATGACCGTGGCTTGCTACATTAAGGCAACAATATTATGGTTGAAGTATGTTTAATTGCAATACAATAGTAAATGCTTCGGCACAGAGAACATCGCTAATTCATACTATAAATAAAATTTCAAGAATTACAAAGCTCTTTGATATTGTTGTAATTGAAGAGGCTGCTTGTCATTGAGTGTGTACGACGCGATTTGATGACGTTTCTCTACCACTAAATCCCAAGGCCATACTTCTGCGTAATGATCTCTAGATTTTCTTACTTACCTACCGCTCTCGTAACGGGTCATGGTGATGCACAGCTCGATTCTATCAGCCTCTTTACCAGCTTGCACAGGAGTGTAGTTCTCGGCGGTGGCTACATCACTGAACTCAACCCAACGAAGTTGTTTGGCCTCTCCGCAAAGATATAGCTGCTAGAAATAGTAGCCTTCCAAACATTAAATACGATGGAGAGGCGCTTGCTGTGTTCGGATGCCTTCCCAATCTGATCAGTTTAGTGTGAATTTAGCTTTAGCCCACATGAAAACTATCTTACTGATGTCTCAAATATCCGTATTGCTACTACACAAAAACATGGCTTCAAGTGTTCAACTACCGTAACGATCTCAAGTATGGACAATTTGATGTAGATTAGGAAGGCTCAAGAATAATGGTGACTTGTGACATCAAGGCAGCAATGTGTTACTTTAAGCTTGTTTAATTACATTATAACAGTGAATACTTCGGGACAGAGAACAACGCTAATTTGTATTACAGCCATGAATCCAAAGATTACAAGTATCTTTGACTGACCTATGACTCAAGCGCCTATTGGTCGTTGAGCTTATGCAACGCAAAGCACGTAGTAGATGTTTGATGACTTGGCTTTACCACCATATCCAAAGGCCATACCTTCTGCTAGGTGGGCTCCAGATTTGCCGACCTGCTCACCACCCTCGTAACGGGTCTTGGTGATGTAGAGTTCGTTCCCATCGGCCTCCTTTCCTGCTTGCAAAGGAGTGTAGTTCTCGGCGGTGGCTGCTCCGCTGCACTCGACCCAACGAAGTTGCTTGGCATCTCCGCAGAGGACATAATAGTCATGGATAATCACCTCCTTGTTACCGTATGCGATAGAGAGGCCCTTGATATGTTCAGCAACCTTTCCGACTTGCTCACCACCCTCGTAGCGTTGACGCCCGATGTATAGAGGTTGACCGTCGGCTTCGACTCCTCCCTGGACAGCATTAGGTGGGATTTCACCATCCTTGGCATAGACCCATTGAACAGATTGAGATTGAGCAGACGGCATGATTGTGGACGATTTAGAGTTTAGTACAAATCCAGCTAGTTGTCAGACTATTCACCACGAGCCGCCATTTATATGGACATCTTCCCGAGATCTTCGTCTTCGTCATCATATGGTGTATGAAATGCAGAGTTCTGTGAGCTGACACGGATGCCAACTCAATTGGTTAATTATATTCGATAACGGTGGCTGAGCTCCTTATTTTGTATTCTTAAAGCCTTGATACTTCACTAACCTCACCACGAACAATAGTGGGTGACGTCAACCCCTCATTAAGTCATCACTGCTAAAATGCCATCGGACCTGATTGAAACAATCACATATGTCACCTGTGCTAACCGTGCAAACCACTTGAGGTAACAAATAATTGAAAAGCAACATAAGATCTTAGTTTAATCAGATAACATAGCCGTATTTCTTACTCAGTTCAAGGTTTCTCGCATAGTCGTACCGCGGACAGTCAGCCAGTTGGAATTAGTATGGCTGTAGAGCACTAATATGCGACATTTTACTTACATCAAGAAGGCAACTAAGGTCAGGGCTCGGGCCTCAGTATATATATAAAATCATACAATTAGAACGCTACTTAAAATTGCCATACTCCAGTTTAGTCCTACATGGTAAGGTAATGCGGACCCAGATTTCCGCCGCTGGAGGTGGAATGCACTGTTCTCCAGGTTTGCCTATCCCCGCTATCTGGTGGTGTGACTCAATTCAAGCACTCTTGCTGGGCCTGTACGGCAGTATGGAGATATTCAGAGATTCTGATTAGTGTAATGCATTGCATTGCATCGCATCTCACTGCCTTTGGCCTCTCTTCCCACTTGCATCCACACTCACGCCCACATCGACCACATCTTTGTCATTCCACCACACCATGTACCTGTCACTCATTCCATACATTGTGCACTGTGTTGTGCGCACATCCGACCACCACCACCACTGCTGCTGCTGCCGCCGCCGCCGCCGCCTTCAACATGGTTATCATAAAAAGGGCAAGCTCGCGCCACATTCCATCCCACACACACCTCCTGTTGTCATCAGTTGATTAGTGAAGAGTCGTCTCTCAAGAGCGAACACCCCGCATCCTGATTAAGCTGGACCTATTGAGCAATGCACACACCGTACTACTTTACTGCTGCCATCACTTTCGCATCCCACAGACTCACGATGGTCTCGGGTATGGCAGAGCCCAACACCCCGATGATTGAGCCGATGGTTGTTCCCGGCATAAAGTTGCAATCCATTCTCAGCTCACCACTCGCGTCACCGCTTCCTCACTTTTTCACCTCCATATCTGACAGCCTGGCCACGGTTGTCCTTGGAATGCTTATGCTCTCGATCATTGTCACTACCCTGCTCCTACTCTATCACGCACTTTTGGGGATCTCCCAGTCGGCGCGACACTTTGTATTAGGCAAGCAGGATGAATATGTACTCATTGAGAGTCTGGAGCACAAGAAAGAGCTGAATGGTGAGGGGGCGATGATGGACGCGGGAATGGGGATAACAGGGGACGGGTTTGAAGAAGTCCAGCTTTACGGCTTTGACTCGGACCTGCCGCCAGCATACGACCAGGTATAGACAGCCTTTAGATCGAGGAATGCCCAAACCTACCGTAAACACCCTCCGCAATTACCCTACCATTACATTAATTTGACATGCCATTGAACCAACCACAATAAAACGATTTGTGTCGAGTACATTTGAAGCTTGATGTGATAAAGAATGAGGATATACTCCAATTCCGTAGAGGTAACAGTCATCGCATGACACTGCGTTACCAGATGAGCAGAACTGGAAGGCCCAAGTTGGGATTCTCTTGACAACGGGAACGCGGAATCAGAAACGGGATTTTCTAAAGCCGAACTTAATGTTGTCTTGGATTTTAGTTCACGAAGTACAACCAAGAACGTACGCCGCATTATAAATATATCCACAGCATTGTCAAATTGTGGGATTTATATTAGCAGCCAAATTTGAATGATATTCCTTTTGACCCTGTCACAACATCCCCCAAATATCCTGATCTAGCGATGTTTGTTTGGGTTGCACTCGAGTGTACTCATGACTGCTTAGAAAACAGAATCACACACACACACACACACACACACAGAGACTAGCAGTGGCTTTCATTTTGTCGAATTTTTCAAGTTTATATGTATTCGTAGGTAGTTTATGTAGGGATATACTCCAATTCCGTAATGGCAACGGTCATCGCATGACACTGCGTTACCAGATGAGCAGAACTGGAAGGCCCAAGTTGGGATTCTCTTGACAACGGGAACGCGGAATCAGAAACGGGATTTTCTAAAGCCGAACTTAATGTTGTCTTGGATTTTAGTTCACGAAGAAACAACCATGGACAGGCCAGTGAATTTATAGGGATCCATATAATTAGTGAACCTCATGGGATTGGATTGGATGCGAAATTTCCTGATCAACCGTTACAGTTCCAATTCCCCTGTATAACAGGTGGACAGAAGAACCCTTGAATCTGAACCTTGGTCCTTCCACACTACGCACCATCATCCTTCACTCATATCCAACCAACCATTTTGTTACCAACGATAAATGTTATAGACAATTACCCATTCTTTATTGAAAACATCGATTATTTGTACATAAAATCAGGGTCTAAATTAGATCATTGAATAATGGTTACAATTCATCAAGGATGAATGAATGGGTCGGATAGGTAATTTAGTAACTTCTGCCGAACAAGGTCCAGCGCTTAGCGTCAGCACCACAAGCGGCACACTTGGTGACCCCGGGGACGATGGGCTTGTCTTGGGGTTGCTCTAAGGGGATGCAGAGGGATTTGGCTCCCATGGATGGGGCTCTCTCGTCCTCAGCCTCATCCTCTTGCTCCTCGTTACGGGAGCTCTTCTCCTTAATGTCATCCTCACATTGGACTTCCTCACACCAGGGGATCATCACGGAGCAGCGGGAGTTCAAGGCAGGAACGAAGTCCTTCCACTCGGTGACGTATTTCACGTGTGCGTCGCGAACAGCCTTGGCACTCTCGAACATATCCTTTTGAATGGTTTGCAAAAGAGCAGGAACATCGGTAGCAAGAGAAGCCATGGGAATAGGTGCCTTCTTACCGTTGTCACGACGGACTGAGAGAGTGGACTTCTTGGCAAGGTCCATGGGGCCGATTTCAAGACGAAGTGGAGTACCACGGAGTTCCCAGTGGTTGAACTTGTATCCGGGAGTGTAGTTCTCTCTCAAATCAGCCTTGGCTCTAACGCCGACAGACTTGAGGATCTTCACAACCTCCTTGACACCCTCCTCAACGTTACGTCTGTCTTCGTCGGTACTCTTAACGGTAAGACCGCAAGGAACGACGATGACTTGGGTGGAGGCAACTCTAGGTGGGATAATCAAACCCTTGTCGTCACCGTGAACCATCACCATGACACCAATGGTACGGGTGGTGATGCCCCAGGAGTTCTGCCAGACGAACAACTTCTTGGCTTCAGCGTCATCACCGGCATTGGCAGGAGCGTTAGGGTCTTCAACGGTGATGTTGAACATCTTGGCGAAGTTTTGTCCCAAGCAGTGACTGGTGGCACCCTGAATACCACGTCCGGTGGTGGGGATGAAGCCTTCCACGGTGGTGGTGTAGAGGCCACCGGCGAACTTCTCCTTCTCGGATTTGATGCCCTTAATGACGGGAACAGCCAAAAGGTCCTCGTAGACTTGGCGGTAGAGATCCAAGATCTGGAAGACTTCCTCACTAGCAAGTTCCTTGGTCAGGTGAGCGGTGTGGCCCTCCTGCCAGAGAAATTCTCTGGTACGAAGGAAAGGTTGAGGGTGCTTGAATTCCCAACGAACAACATTACACCATTGGTTAATCTTGAGAGGAAGGTCACGATGACTACGAATCCACTTGGCAAAGTAAGGATACATGACAGTCTCGGAGGTGGGACGGATGGCAATGGGCTCATCTAAATCAGAGGAACCAGCCTTGGTGACCCAAGCGACCTCAGGAGCGAATCCTTCGACGTGATCCTTCTCCTTCTCAAGAACCTTAGATGAGACAAACATAGGGAAGTAGGTGTTCTCGACACCCAACTCTTGGATCTCGGCATCGAAGAAATCGGTGATGTATTTCCAGATGTTGTAGGCCAAGGGTCTGATAATGTAACATCCGCTGACGTCGTAGTACTCGAGCATTTCACTCTTGGTGACCACCTGTTGGTACCACTTGGGGAAATCGACCTCCTTTTTATACTCGATTCCAATCTTGACGCTGTCTTCCTCTGGCTTGGGCTTTTGGGCTTTGGTGGCGGCCTTAGGTGCCTTAGGTTGCTGAGGCTTGGCGGCAGGGGCTTCGGCAGCCAAGGCCTTGAAGTCAACTTCAGTGTATTTGGCGGAGGAGCTCTCGAGATATTTCTTGATCTCAGCGAGAGTAAGGAAAGTGGTCTTTTCGGAGGCAGATGGATGGAACCCGATGAGGGTTCCCTGGTCAACACTTAAAAGAGCAGCATCGACGACGAGATGAACGTTGCTGATGTTCTCGGCCGAGACGTTTTCAAGAGCAAAAGGAGAGGTAGCCTCCTTGGTAACCCCAAAGAAACTGCTCAACAAATCCTCGTTGGCAAAACGAAGATCCTTCAAACTGAGTTTTTTACCCAAGGCGGACATGTTGGTCTCGGTGGATTCCAAGGCAACAACCATCACGGGGGTCACTGGAGCATTCTTGGCGGTCTTGGGCTTGAGAACCAAGGTCTTGGTCAAGACATAGGTGCTGGGAAGGGAGGCTTGATCGCATTGGCCTAGAGCCTCGCTCCATTCAGCATTGTTCTTGACAGGTTCGTGGTCCACAACCTTAGGTGAAATGCTAAGCGAAGTGAAACGGTCAACAACAGATTGAAAAGTAGCCATGGAGGAAGAAACTGGTTGTGTCGAAGGAAAGTTTATTTCAGTTCCAAGCGTTTACCAGAGGCACTACCCTCTCTTGAATCAATCCCAAGAGAAAAAAAACCAATTAGAGGGCACATGCCCGGAGTAAGTATTTTTTTCGACCAGTAACTGGTCAGTTGGTTAGGTGGGAATTTTTAGTAACTTGGGTAAATCAGGCATGATTTGTGATTTTATTAATCGAATGGACGGCTAGCCAAATTAGACGTCGGTTGATTATCCTGATCGATGGTGGCTTGCTGCATAGGTGAACTCTAATATATTAATTTACAAAGTACAGGGAAATACAAAGAGAGTAAAATAATAGAAAACATGGATACAATGGTGAGACCGAACTTAAATACATCAAACATGCTTAACTTTACATAGAATAGGGCCGATTCACTTTCTGACTCCCGTCATACCATGGCCGACTTCTCCGGGCCGTTATCTGAAGGCACGGTAGTGATTTCGCCACCGAGGCTATTTTTCGCCCGGATCTTGTTCCTTAGTGCCTCCATAACCTCCGCATGAGATAGTGACCGACCACGTTTTTTCGCGGTGCTCTCCTGATAGATAGGCTCTAGACCATTGTCTGACTTACTATCGAGTTGTGAAGAGCCTCGTTTTTTCGGTGGTGAAGGAAACTGCCTTGGGGTGCGTAAGGGCTGCGAGCTTGCGCGATTGGCCAAAGTACTGTTAATTATCAACCTGTTTGCCGGATGAGTGGTGTTTTGGAGTACTGTTGTCTGCCGATGCAGATTTGTCGGAGTCCCGATGGCACTGAGGCGGGCTGCACCCACCAGTGAGGTGGACTTCGAAGGCGTCGTAGATCCTGGGATAAGTCCAGACAGGGCTCCGTATGAATCTATCACAACCCTAAATATACCGCTAGTCAGTCAGGCAGGCTGAAATACAAGCATCCGGGTCAGAATATATTACCTTGACGTATACAAATCATCAGCTATGTGGTGGATATGAAAGTAGGTAAGCATCCGATATTAACAGGTGAATGTGCAATTACTATATATACCGATGGGAGTCGAATAACCAACACCTATCCTTCGTTGCTCTCTCACAATCTCCAGATCGAGCAACCTTGACTCGAGAATGAGTTTTTCAGCGGCGCGTCGCTCTGCTTCACATACTCTCTGCAATCAACATGTCAGTTAAACCAATCATCGGCCGGAAGAGTATCTGGCAATCTTACATTATCTTCCGCGATTTTCGCATCGAGCACAAGCTGTAACAAATCAGGCTTATCAGCATACTGTCGAAGAATCTCCCGCAGAGAGCAATGGGCGAAGGTGAGGGCACCCGTGAGTTGAGCGCTGGCATCCACACTTGCCTGCAAATACACTTGCATCAAGTGTGTCTGCACCTCTTGTGCTTGGTGGTGCTGAGTATGCTGGAATTGTTCTTGTTGTAGTTGTAGATGCAATTGCTGCTGTATGTCAGGGTGAGCCTGACCCTCGGAAAAATAATGATGTTCGATAGCCGTCGAGGCAGGCGTGGTGGGTGGAAAGTTATTCATATCTGTCGCAGTAAACGCTGCAAACTTTATCACACAACCTCCGGGCAAAGCAACCAACGACAGACAAAGAAGATAAAAATAAGGGATCCTAGGAGGGGTAGGGAATTATTTATATTTGAAACCGACGATTATTTTGGATTAGCTTGGACTGCTGGATAATGCACGCATTTATTATCGCTACAATACCCGCGAATTTACCGTTTCAAGACGTGGTTTGAATGCTTCAAAAAGACACCGGAGGGGATTCCCATCGATTGGTCGGTATATATATTGGAGCTGGTCTCAACGCCAATTTCCATAACAACTAGGATACTTCCACTAATACAGTAGTTCGGCACACTGGTGGGATAATTGGCGGATATTTATAGATAGCGACAAGCAATGAGTATTTGGAAGCGGTGGGCTCCCCAGTTCAGTGAAGGACAGTCTAAAAGATCCAAATCGACCAGAGGAAAACAAAGCGAATCCACAATACGTCATAGTCATCTGACTAGTCGGCATATGATGCATCCACCTACTAGCCGTCCAGATGTAACCTAGGGTTGTTTATCGCACAAACCCATGCGCATGTTTTTGATGCCAACCTTACTTTTCATCTTGTCAGTGGCACTACTTTTCCCATGTGTGCGACTGCTAAATGGATACAGACCTGCCCTTTACAACTTGTAAATTTTGTGGAGCGGTTCCCACTGTAATATATCCGTAACCAGCTGCTTCCGTGCGTCATCAACATTAGCAGAGACACGGGTGATTGGAATATTCAAAGCAGCTGCTGAGGACCCAACACAGAGCGTATCTGTCTAATCCAGCATGAGCGGATCTTAACGACGTACATGAGGGTATCACCAGGGCACCTAGAGCTCGGCCAGTCTTACTCATTTCAGACATTGAACGACCATGGTACCAAATGAAACACATGCAGCAACAAGTACTAATTATACACAGGCTGGAGGCGAAAGTTGATCTTCCATTTGGCGGCGTGGCATACTACAATGCAGCCTTAGAAAAGTCACAAATAGCGACCAAGCATATTGCACTTGCAAAGGGTATTACCTTAGGCCCATGTCCAGCGAAAAGTACCTTGCAGCTACTGCCAGGGTGATTTGGATCCGAAGCCTACCGTTGGTGGATTCAATACCGCAGGACATCCGAAGGCCCATACGGTATACTTATGATCGAGTAAATAGCCACCCCCTAAGCAAAGTGGTCCACATCATCAATCCAGAAAACGAAACGCGAGTAGAAACGACGTTCGGCGACACTGATGCCAATTTTGGACTCAGTTCAGGTGCACCAGTCGACCGCGCCAACATCACGTTCGTCGCTGGTTTGTATGAGGGCAGCCCACTCATTCGTAGCATAGAAATCAACAAAACAACCAGCTTCTGATTATATCGAATATGGAGGAATTTATTTTCTGGATTTTTAGCAGGGAAAGTACGAAGTGGACTTATTTCTTGCCAGACTTCTTGATACCACCACCAACTACATAAGCAAAAGAGGTTGAGTAGGTGGACAGAGGGATGCGAGGGGATGGAGCACTTACGTAGTGGGCCTCCACCCTTGGCCTTGGCTTGGAGTTCCTTCAACTTCTTTTGCTCCTCCTTTTGCTTTTGCTTGAAGGCAAGATCGTCCTACAAATCACAGAAGAACCGGGTTAATCATAGGCCTGCAGCGAAACCCCAGTTTCCCTATCACGTACTTCATCCATATCTTGTTGCTTCTTCTTGGGAGCCTTAAGAGGCTTAAGTTTTCCACCTGTCAACGAATCAGATTAACGTCGCTCCTTGCGGCCATGAAGGATACTCCCACTTACCTTGTCTTCCTGACATACTTGAAACTGGTGATAGATGGCTACTGAGGGTGGAATATTTAAATCATCAATATCTGATCACACTTCAAGAAAACCGAAAAAAAAAATGGCACAAAAATCATGGCGAGTGTTTGCTAATGGTCCCGAGTCCTTATTCCAATGAATGTTCCAGAATAGACATTACCAAGTCTGATCAATTCACTTGGTCTGGTAAAATGATCTGGATTGAACATTTATTTTGGGTGATTCCGGCTATGGTGCATGTGTGAGGCAGGCGCCGATATCGAGGCTACCTGGGGGCATATTAGAGGGAATATTTTTGGTGGTCGGATAATGAACAGGTCATGGAGGTGGTGACATGTATTCTAGAGTCGAAGGGAGGCAGTATGAGAG
Organism: Basidiobolus meristosporus CBS 931.73; assembly: GCA_002104905.1. Lineage (NCBI taxonomy): Eukaryota > Fungi > Basidiobolomycota > Basidiobolomycetes > Basidiobolales > Basidiobolaceae > Basidiobolus > Basidiobolus meristosporus. The sequence continues at coordinate 127,814 of MCFE01000078.1, forward strand.
TGGTTTGCCACGACGCCCACTTACAAGGCTATTTTTTCGCATCTTCATAACGTGCGCTCGGTTTCGGCGGGAGTGGGTGGGGCTTGTAATTATTGCTATGATTGTGACTCTTGGAATGTCCGTGTCTATCTCGGCGCTCCTGGTATGAAGAGCTGCCGTTTCGTTTATTGTCGTAAGGTTGTCGGAAGGAGCCATAGGGGTCGTTACGATTGGCCTGATGGTTGCCACCTTCCCGCGATTTCTCCTCCTGCTTTTGTCTTCTTCTATTGAATTCATGACTGGCCTCATAAACGGGTAAGCTTCGAAAAAACACAGTCAGTCATGATGAAGCGTGGCAACTAGTGGATAAATACTCACTCGCTAGGGTTGGCTGGTAGAGGTTCATACCAGAAATAATCGTGGTCCAGAGCCTCTCTGGCGGTCAACCTTTTCTTAGGGTCGAGAACCAATATCTTATTCAGCAAATCCACAGCATGTGCTCCATACCTAGCATACGAAAGAAAGGGTGAAGAAGGGTCAGTAAGCGCAGGTAGCAGTCCCGGAGATCTGGCGCTCACCGCTCAAACTCGTCCTTTAACTTGCGGGCATAGAACTTGAAGGATTTGATGCTCTCGCACCCTCCAAGTTCTCTCCAACCAGGCATCGAATCCTCCGATGGTGAGCCGCAGAGTCGGAATATCCGATCCAGTTGGTCAATATCCGAGCTACCAGGCAGAATTGGCTTCCCCTTCAATATCTCACCAAACACACACCTACATGCATCAACGGGTAAATAAGTGGTTGTCAATGTGGTATCCACCTTCACATATTACCCCACACCCCACATATCGATAGCTGTCGTGTACTTCTTCTCGCCCATCAGCAGTTCAGGTGGGCGATACCACCTAGTGACAACACAGTTCGTATACTCCTTCTGAAGCTCAACGTCATACGGACGGGCCAAACCAAAATCTGCTATCTTGAGCACACCTTGGTTATTGATCAGCAGGTTGGCCGCTAGAAACACGTTAGTTTGGCCATTAGTTCCGAGGACAAGTTTGAACTCAGAGGTTCTATTTACCTTTCATATCTCGATGAAGGATTTTGTTCTGTGGAGATTGGAGAGTCGCTGTCAGTCAGTGAAAACACCACCCCTTTGATAACAATAAATGCGTACATTATGTAGATACATCATTCCCTCTAGCAACTGACGCATGTATAGTTTGATTTGTGGCACTGTAAAGGAAACGTTTGGATTTTCCAATAAACCGGCCAAGTCATGGTCCATGTAGGGAAACACCATGTAGATAGCACCACGCTGCCGATGGAGCCGATTACCTGATGCGAAAAATTGTCCGGTTTCAACACTGAAAGAGTAAGGAAGAAGCCTAGACAACAATACCCCTCAGTATCGCCATGTCCGTAAGATTGATGACGTTGATGTGGTTCAATGACTTGAGGATTTTGATTTCACGTAAAGCCGTGATGGGTACCTGAGTACGTAGACACGAAATGAGCAAACTATCATAGCGAAGTTCACGAGCGAAGGCTGAACATAGCGCTACTAACCCCCTCTTTCTCATTATGCATGAGGATCCGCTTTAAAGCCACTACCTCGCCAGAAACCTTATGCCGTGCTTTGTGTACCTCCCTTAGATTGTAATGAGCACGTTGAATTGCAGCGAAAAAACAATCGTTGACCCCTAGGATGACTCACCCAAAAGTACCCTCGCCCAGTTTCTTCTCTATCTCGTAATCCTCGTAGCGTGAGCAGCCGGTGAATTTCTTTGAGTCTCTCTGTTTGTATAGTGGAGAAGCGGTGCTTGGACTGCTGGATATATACGGGGAAACCGGGACAGTTTGTGAGGTCCCATTGGAGGCGTTGGAAGGGCTAGTTCCATAGCTTGGTGGGTGTTTGTGCTCATGTTGGTCCTCAATTGAATCATCACCAGATCTCTTCATTGTTTTACGAGCCCTACAAAAACAGTCTCTGGAGTAGAGGTTTGCCAAAAACAATCAACAGTATGGTGAGCGACCAAAAATGAAGGTCACACAGCTTGTAGAAAGGCAAGGTGATCTTTCGACAGAGTTTTAGAGGGAATTTTTTCTAGGGTTTTTTTTGTTCTTGGGTTTAGATTTAATGTACCGCGTTAACGTGAGCAGATCAAGTCTACTTCGAAGATTAATCACTTTGATTGAAACCGACTTTAAGAAATGAATCAATCAATGTCATCCCGCAGGTATGCTTAATGAATGTGGTAACTTATCGTCAAACCCGGCTGGTCATTGGCTGCTTAGATGAGAGTAACACTGACTCCTACAATATGTAAATGCGACCGAATGAGTGTTTAGGTTTCCCTGTGAATATAATCATCGGATAAACCAACCTATAAAATTCCACTCAAGACTGGCAATCCAAGTGACTGCAGGCACCTATATAGTCCCTGTGTGTTTCTCAACCACTTGAGCTCCATTGCCGTTTTTGTCTGAAGCGTGCCTTTGGAGGATGGAGTACATTCACAATTCCAAAGCAGAAAATACTGGCGGGAAGTTTGAATTGTCAAACCAGAATGGTATCCAGTTATTTGAAAAGGGCTCGACGGTTGCCGATTTGTTCTTTGGCTCGGTTCGCTGCTTAGGGTGGCTTATTTTGCCCTTTTTCATTCCCCTAATAAGCCCATTTCTGTACTCTAGGTTGCCGGAATGTTGGGCAAACTTGTTGAGTATCCACTCGACACAGTTAAGGTTCGACTTCAATCACAGTCAGTAAGTGACAAAATGTTCGAAGGGCCTTTGGACTGCCTGAGAAAGACTATCCAACGCGAAGGCTTCTACGGGCTGTACCGGGTAGGTTCGGCATTCCATCTAGTACTCACCAAGGTAAAATATAACAATGTCACGGTTTCTTTGTTAGGGGCTTTCCTCGCCACTAGTCGGCGCGATGCTAGAGAACTCTGCGTTATTTGTGGGCTACGCTCAAGGACAGAAGCTAATTCGGAGATTTCTCCGCCGAGAACACGAGTCGGAAAACAAAGAGCTACTCCCGGAATTGACTCTACCCGAACTGTGTTTGGCAGGAGGATTCTCCGGAATCGCTGCCGCCTTCGTTTTGACTCCGATAGAGCTCATCAAATGCAAATTGCAGGTTCAGGAAGCCCGCATCTACGAAAGCACTATTTCCAATGAAAGTCATCCTCGGCGATTTAAAGGACCCCTCTCGATCGTTTCTCACACGTTGAAGCACGAGGGATTGGTCGGATTCTATCGTGGAAACCTGCCGACGCTCTTCCGGGAGATTGGCGGTGGTGCTGCATGGTTTGGAGCGTACGAAGCTACCTGCCGGTGGTTTATCGCGCGGAAGCAGAAGCATGAAAGACCTAGTGAGCCGCTCACTAAAAGCTCCCTTGGCGCTGGTCAGCTGATGCTAGCGGGGGCACTGGGTGGGATGTCATACAACTTCATCTTGTTCCCGGCCGACGTTATCAAATCCCAGATGCAAACAGAAGTGCATGGGAGCAATCGCAGCATTGTGCAGATATCTAGAGAACTCTATGTAGCAGAAGGTATTCGAGGGTTCTATCGTGGCTGCGGTATCACCATGGCCAAAAGTGCGCCAACAAGCGCCATCATCTTTTTCACACACGTAAGTAGAATGAGCTCCGCCGACGCTTCGAAACCTCAAAGGCTAACTTCTATTCTACCGTTATAGGAAACTCTCACCCGGTATTTCACTTCAGCCTATTAGATGCTGATATCCTGTACTGCATAGAATTGATTGTGCACCAAGTGGTTGAATTGTGGTCCCAAAGCGTTGCACCAATAAAACCTAAACGCTGGGCTCGTTGAATACAAGGTCAGGAATTACTTTAATCTAAGTGGGAGCATTATACAAGCGCTGATTTCTCGGGGCAAATGAAGAATGCACTTTCATCCGCCAATATATTGTTTGTTATTCTAATAAATACATGCTCACGTTCATGGTAAACAGCAGACTACTGGGGAAATTATGGACACATTGGCGCTCCTCAGGAGCTCCTTAAACACCGCAGCAGAGCGGCGGATGATTGTGAGGAGAGCTAGGAGCGGAGGAAGTGGATAAGCACAAACGCCAAAAATAGGTTGAGACTGCATAACGTTAACAAGGTCGGAGCAGAGGTCGAGGCGGACTAAGCAATGCAAAGAAAGTAAATATGGCGGCAAAGTGTGTTTCCATTCAATGTAGTGTACGCTTACCGCCAACAGGATGAACACAACATAGATATTCCAAGGAATGGTGAAGAAGTTCATGATGGTGGAGCGGGATTCTTCTGGTATATACGCGCTACGCAAGGTCCCAATCATTGGATAATACATGCCGCATCCAAACTCGAAGATGTTGAAGCAAAAGAAGATCCAGTTCTGCGTCTAAAGAGCAAGGCAACGTTCAGTTGGAGAAGTTCGGTAGACACCAGCCAAAACACAAACCGAGATTATTTTGGTGCTGATCAGTGCGGAGCCGGAGATGAAGAAAGTGATTTTTCCAACGGTTTTGGGGTCCCACCGCGAGTTGGTCAGGAACTGGAAAACCGAAGACCCAATCATCATCGAGACCATGAAGCTGGAGAAGATGATTCCGTAAGGTAGCTCACTGCTCACTTTACGAGAGATTCGCTTTAGTAACTTCTCGTGGGTGAAATCGAAATCCCCAACAAACTTACCATCTGCTGCCTCAAGTATGGGCCCCCACAAAGAAATTAGGCTGAACATGGCGCCCTCAAACAGAGCCTGTATGGCCCCAACTAGGGCAACTTTTCGATCTACAGTCGAGATTAGCATGTCTTTGCATTGTGTACCAGGCTAAAGAGTTCGTTACCGTGAATGATATGCTTGATCCCGCGATACAGCGAATCTTTGGTAGTTTCAAATTTCTGCGGAATCGCAATTAGAGACCAAGAACAAACACGTAAAATGGGTCCACAATCACCTCAGTGCCACCGTAGTTCTCGCTCCAATAGATAACTATCAACACGGCTCCGAGCATGAAGCATCCAACCGCGGCAAAGAAGGGAGCTGCTTCCCCGAACCTCCCTACAGCGGTATCCGCGAACAAACCACAGCTGATTGCAGTAACTCCGTTCAGAAATGTGGCCCACGAGAAGGTGGTTGACAAGGCCAGCGGCGAGAATTCTTTTCATAATGGGAGATGGTAAGCAACCCTAGCCACAAGGCAGACAAAACTAACTATGGCACTGGCTGACCTTCTTTGAGATGTTGACTAACCATCCAACTTTCGAAGATAGAATACAAAAGTGAGGTACTGATACCGCCCAAAATTTTTCCGACGAATAACACAACGAAATTCGGAAAGGTGGCAAAGGTGCTCGAAATCGAGTAAAGCGCCGTGAACCATAAACAAACCCGCTTTCTTCCGCTACAAATATAGAAGCCTAGTCAATCATGTGCTCGTGCCGATTGGCCACACCAGCAAAAGTATGAACTGTCGCTTACTAATTATCCGCCAGAGAGCCCAGCAGCGCGCCAACCAAAGCGCTTGTGAGGTATCCGGTGATAAACAAGATTGAAATGTTATACATATCTAGGCCGTGCTTTTTGTACAGTGCGTATATGTAGGGCCCCTGAAGCCAGTCACCGGCTAGAGTGAGAACTGCCGTTAGAAGGAGGATTCAGGGCTGAAGCAAATTGTAAGTGTACCCATGACTAAACAGTATACTATCAAGTATTTGTTGCGGAATGAGCGGTATTTCGCAGGATCATGCTTCGGCCTGGAGCTATTAGGATCTTCTTCGTCAAGAGGCAAAGGCTCTCCGCTCGCAAAACGGGCATTTACAAACGCGAGTAAAACCGCCGGCACCGTGAGGCCGATAAAAGTTTCAGTAAATACCATGAAATTCAAGGAGAAGAGGCACTGACGGAAAAAGAGAGCAAAATGATTAGGAAAACCAAAAAAAAATCAACTGACATCTGCATCTAGTAGCGAAATTCCGAAGTCTAAATTCGTTAAAGTACCCCTCAAAATAGCAATCACCATCATCCAAATGACAAAATAAATGGATTTTATTGATCATTAGAAGTAAGACTGCAATCGAGATGGAAGAGTGGGGTTGATGGATGATTTACAAGAAAGGCTCAACTGAGAACTCGAGAGCAGAGCAGGGGAAGGGAATCTCGAAGTTACCCAGGACCTCAGGATGTAAAACACCGAATGCACCAATGACTGACGCTTCCCCACCAGCAGGGCGATAGAAAATATCAGCGCTACGGCCAGGGAAGAAGGTGGGGTTTTCAGACTCGGCGATGTAGTAGCCAGTCGACTTGGATGAGGCGGAAACCAGATTGACGTTAAGCATTTGCATGATGCGATTAAGAAGACCATGAATCACTTCGAAGTTATCGGTCTTGTTGCAATAGAGAGCGCATGCGTGACGCTCGTTGCGAGCACGACGTTCCTGAGTGTCGTCCTTGAAAACGACATCGGAGACCTCGAAGATCTTGATAGGAAGGGGCTGCTTCTTGTTGGAGCAAACGGTCTTCAATATGCCGGTAAGAAGAGCATTACGGACGACTTGGTATTCTACGGTCTTGGGGTTGGCAAGTTTAACCGCGGTATTGCCATCATCCTTCTTGTTAAGGTAGGCAAAGTTCTCGTCGTGGGAGCACAAGATCAATGGGAGGACTTCAGAGAACCCGGCCAAAGCAAATTCTCTTCTAATCAAGTCACTCAGCTTGTTAACTGGCAGGGCACTTCCGATGGTGGTGGTCTTGGGGAAAGTCTTGGGGATGTTGTTGAATCCGTATGCGATAGCAACGTCTTCCATGATATCGCAAGGATGGAGGATATCACTTCTAGTGGGTGGGATCTCCACACTGATTTCTTTGGTTTCTTTATCAGTAACGCTAGCGTTGAGAGACATCCTGTTCAAGTGCTCAGCAACCTCCTCAGGGGAAAGGTTGATGCCAACCATGCTGTTGATATAATCGGCATCGGTCTTGACAGTGCGGGAGCTAAGGTCTGGGTAGGTGTAGGTCTTACCGTCGGGGTATACAACCTCAACTGGCTCGATACTCCACTTGTCGCCGCAATATTGCGAGAACATGGTAACCATAGTGTTCAAAACGATCTTTGCCTTTGTCAAATCAGTAGCAGTACACTCAATGAAGACATTCTTGGTGGTAAGCTTAATCTTAGAATGATCACCGTTGATGATGGGTGGAAGGGAGAGAACAGTACGCTTGGAGTCGTAAATGACGGGATAGACAGGGGAGTCCTTGATGATGGGCAAGAACTTAGAAAGATGCTTGTCCTTCTCGTAGAAAGCCATAAGCTGCTCTCCATCCATGCTCTGAGTTTGATTCAAGGGAATGAATTTGATTTCTTTAGGTTGTAAGGCTTCGTAGGTGAATGGGCCTTCAACAGTATCCAGATCATGGGTACCAATGGCAACCAAAGTACGCTTTCTAAAGATTTGGGTAAACGAGCAAATCGAATACGTTTAGTCAAGGGTCAGATGTTGATCAACTCGACGGGAACTGACCTGCAGATGTTGTTGTGCAGCTTGTCTTGCAAATCAATGAAGTTGTTGTAGTTCTCTTGGGTGAAGGTCATGTTACGCAAGATAGCACCGACAACGTAAGGTCTGATTTGAGCAGTCTAGAGAAATCCCAAGGTCACCACTACCGTCGACGCAAAGAATTAAGGAGAAATCTAATAACCTCAGGGCGAACAATCAACTGTTGAAGTTTGCCATCCTTGGGAGGGACTAATTTGTAGGTAGGAGGCTTAATCTTGTTTTGGAAAATCAGCAAGGCGCGAGAGAGACCCTCGGTACACAACAAATCATATCTGAGAGATAGTTAGTGTTTCTATAAAAAAGGTGCATCTAGTTCAAATAACCACCTGTTGGCAGGAATGTCAATCTTCAGTAAAGGACGCTCGGAAAGATCTCCAGTATCTGTGCTGTTTCCCATCTTCGCGGCGATTTCTGCCTCTGAAGTCTATGAAGTAGGCTATAAGAGAGTGATGCGCAACAAAGTAAACAAGCCAGACGTACATCTTCTTCAAGCTCGATACCGAAGTCGAAGCATAATTCACGGAATTCGTCAGTGGCTTTAAATGAACAGTTGTCAGCGATGGGTCCCTTACTCTTTCAAAGAGTATCCAGAAAACTCACAATATTGGGTTCCAAGAATTTCGTAGAAAATTTCTTTATCGACGTTAACAGTAGGCATGATTTAAGTCCTGAGGAGTTGAGAAGACCTGGAGTTCTCTACGTGGCTAAATACCAACAAAAGCTGCAAAATTAGCGCGATAAGATACTCCTCTGGCGATAGAGATAATATTGAAAAAAAATCAAAAAAATTGTATGCTCTTCTCGATTCCTATGTTCTGATTGGCCACTGGGTGCTAACTACCACCAGTACACCAAGTTGTCCAGACGTCCCGACCCTAGCCCTAACCCTAACCGCCATAATCTTTAACTGATGATACTTTGAGAGGTATGGAGGCACCTAATACTTCTTAACCACTGCAGATCCTATCTTCTTGGCAACTTGGCTGATATTGATTCTAGAGTAGATGAACCTATCTCACCACGAATTCTACACAATGTTTGCTTTATAAATATGACCCAGTCATTGGATGTATACCTGCCACCACCCATATACCACAGTATCCCAATTCGCCTAATGCGTCACTTGGTGATGCATATGTAGGCTTACCTACTTCCATATACCAATGACTTGGATTCCCACATCATAGCCCATTCTTACTTAATATGTATGTGCTTGTGATCTCTAAAATTTGGAAACTGTGGAATACTGGTCGTTTCACAGCTGCAAACTTACCTGCTCAATCCAAGCCATCGATGGATTTGTTGTGTATAAAAGATGTTTATGAGATCGTGGAGAACCTATCAAAAGAGAAGTCAGCATGACAGCTGCCACCTCTAGCATTCCTTCCCACGTCAGTCGCATATTGCATTTGACCAATGGCTGTAAAATCAGCTACTCTGTAGTTGGTCCGAACGACGGATATCCTGTAATATTCTTTCAGGGGCTTTCAGGCCATCGATTAACCACTCTTCTCTTTGACCAACTACTTGAGAAATATCATCTTCGCTTAATTTCCCCCGATAGACCGGGTAATGGTCTTTCAGATGAACAAACCAAGGAGGAGAAACATCCACTTTGCTGTCCAAGTAAGTACTCCTAAGAGTATGACTCGAGTTACTTGAACTAAATATCGCCTGAAGCCATCATTGCTCAGCTCCTAGAGGACCTTGGTATCGATCACTTTGCCATCTTAGCCCAGTCATTTGGCACTGTGTTTGCTTTGGCGACAACATTGAAGCTTCCTGAGAAGATCGTTGGTCCAATACAACTAGTTTCTCCTTGGATTCCATTGTCTGAGCCAGCTACCAACCCCAGCTTGCGCAACTTGCGCCATGTCCCTAATTTCCTACTTAGTGCTTCTCTAAGGACTATGGCGTGTATGCCAAAGTTAGCGCTTTCCTTCGGTTCCGTCAATGCCATGACTACTGGCTGGAGTGCAAATGAGAAGAAGATCTACACTCCAGGCTTCTCTTCCACATATCAAGAAATATTGGCGGTGAGCACTAAAGAGAGAAGCAGTTATGCAGCTGATGTGATTGCCTGTCTTGAAAAGGAACAACCGTTTGGGTTCTCCTACTACGAAGTAGACTACCCCATCAATATTTACCACGGTGATAAGGATGGTATGATCCCGTTGGAAGCAGTGAACAGGATGAAATCAAAAATGTCCAACGCCACTTTGTATGTGCAGCCTGAAGGGACACACAACCTGCTGTTTGATGTCGAGATCTTGGAAATGATATTTTCGAACCTCCATGACATTTTCAAAACAAAAGCACTTTCTTAGTCTATTTCTGAATGCATTTGTGATTTCCAGATATTCTACCCAATATATATATATATATATATATATACCGCAGTTCAAGTATCGTCCCATTCATCTTTGCAGCTGCTCGCCCTTCATGACAATACGCTCAATCCCAACAAACATCTGACCTCGGACTTGAGTGCTAGCCCTACATTTTCTGCTTGTACGGGATCCTAGATCAGCCGTCTTGAAATATGGCAGTTTCAAGAATGAGATCCTATCAGTTGTCATGATGAGAGGGTTTTCATTAGGGTTAGTGATGTTATGGGGCTCAAATATACCTTAGATCCTATAAATATCGCTGCATGTCCATCCAATGAATCAGGTATTCTTGAGTAATTAGGCTACAGCTATTGGCAAACACAGTGTTGCAGTAGGTAGGTCTGGGCCAGTGGAAGGCTATGAAATCAATACGATGTTTACAAACTTCCATCAAGGATTTAGAAGCGATCTATCATTCCTGATGTTGTGTGTTATTTGTCACGACATTGACAACCGTGTTGGAATTGCTATCTTACACGCATTACATAGAACTAAGCTCGCTAGTGGAGAGCTTGAATTCCTACGGCTTCACCCATGAAGGGTATGTTGCTTTCACTTGCACCAAGATGGTGTTCAGAGAATTGACAACTATCAATCTAATGGATTGCACAAGACCTGGCATGCTCAACATCATCTTTTGGATATCCGAGAAAGCTTTCCTACTCTACCGGAGTATAACAATATGAATATTCCAATATGCGAGATAAGAGCAGTGTTCAAATGGAGGTAAAGATAATGCCAGGTCTAAATGTCTAGTGCGTCCATTCCTAATTCATACACAATTTGGTGCGGGTGCTTTGTATCATTTCTTTTTCGTATTCAAGAATAATCATAGACCTCCATAGGCGAGTGCTGTTTCTCCTTTAAGAACGGGTACCACTTTGCCATAGAGTCGATACAGTCAGTTGTTTCTGAAATTGTTCAAGTATATACTGGTGTTTGCTCTTGTCTGTGCAACCATCTTCATCCAGCGGCCATCTCCTACTCTATTAACGAGGTTCCCGCACAATTCCCCAACTTGACCTACATTTACATTTTATTCAATCAGGGCAAACAAGGAGTAAGAGTCTAGGATTGCAGTAGCGAAATCTTCTAGAGCAGTTTGGCACTGCCTTAACGGCTTCATAATGGATGAATTCGATGATGAGAAGATGCCCAGTTTATTAGCAACGGTAATACAGACGTTGTTACATATAGCAAGTCATCCATTGCTTACCCTGAACTCACTGCCGTATTTACTATAATTAGAAACTTGAAGTACCTTGGATGTATATTATTTGCATGACAAAAGTTACACAAAAATACTATACTGACGCTTCCAAGAGAATTTATTGTCAACCAGTTGTGTGATTGTATGTTCCGTCCCCAATTTTTCTTGGGATGTTTTATGTTATATAGACAGTACTACTTCGAAGTTCACGAGGTACTATTTACGCTTTGATTTCAATCTGAGTCCGTTTATTTTAAGTTTGCGAACACAAACAATAAGACCATTTCCCAGCCCATTGCCTGTATCTTCACTTCTGGTCCGTTCTGTTGCCTATTTACATAGATGCAGTCCTGTCTTGGATGGCTGAAATCTCACACACTATTTGTTTTGAGTACTCCAAGAGTCATTGATCGTTTTAGTACGTTGGTGGACCTCTGGTTTCTCTTTCTATGGGCACTATAGAGTAAGGTATGAATGACAAATGTCCGTCAATCACTACTACAGTATAATGTACATCAAATTAATGTTAAATAGCTATCAGAGTTCTAAGCAAACAAGGGATTTGGATAGAGATCTAATGTAAAACATGTGACATACACATACAGCCAAAAAATTGGATGGCTCATAATTTCTCAGAAAACAGGTAGCCAGGCTTCGTACTTGGTACGTTATTTCTTCAATACTCACTTACATACTAACTCCAAGTTATTGGATAGCCCCCAACGCCAATTGCTACAAGTGGGCACAAACTCCTTTAATATCACATTGTTTTTAGTATTTGAACACTCAAAGATGATGTTTTACTACGATCTCCTAACTGTAGGCTCCTAATGACCAGTATTCTCCAAACAAATAGGACATACATTAGCAATAATTGCCCTCTACCACAAGAAATACAGTCTTGTGTAGGTTGGAAATCGAGCCATTTTGAACAATGAATAGAGTTGCAGCACGTTGCAAACTACAATAATTCGCAAATTACACCTACAAGACAGCGATAACTAAAATACTCAAATCATGGCTATATGCATTGACGGTGAACAGACATTAAGGTCGGTATACTTAGTTGCGCATGCATATGCAATCATCGCCATTCATTTAACAATATATTTTTCTGGATTAGATTCCATCTGAGACCAAGAATAGGTAACACCTTGAAAAGCTCAGACTATCCTTAAATTGGCCTGATGGTTAATGAGTGCGATCATCATTCTAAACTAATATATTACTGCGGCTAGTGAGTTTTTTAGGACTGTTAATGGTGATCTAGTTCAATTCTTAGTGTTGGTTGATAAACGTTGCTTACGATATTTCAGGTATATGTGCGAAGTGGTCAACTGACTATTTACTTTAGGGAATCGTCTGGTAATGATCTTGATCCAAACGGGACGAAATCTGCACCTATCAGTGCTAGAATACTGCATGTTTCAAGAAAATGCTTGGTGATTTTGGCCACCCAGCAATACGAGTCGACAAAACAGACAGCAGTCACGTCGGGAAAATTGATGAGTCAAGTTTCGAGTTGGCTGTAATGCCGACAAAGATGAGCGCAGAATGAACTACCGCCTAAAGCATCCGTTGCAATTCAACTACAGGTATTGACAACATCACCAACAACAGTTGCCTTGAATACGGATTCCATTCTCGTCTTTCAGATTGGCTCTCTGCGCTACGGCCAGTCTTTTCGCTTCACCATCATACAACTGATAGGTGCCACATCAGCGAACTCGCATGACTCGCAATTGGACATCAAGTTCAAACATGGCGTCCAAGATGCCATGTTACAGTTTGATTTTAGATAAATGCAGCTCGCTATCTGCTTTTATCTCCTGATATTTATATACCATTGACCCATTAAAGAGCATACTTCATGGGTGATAAGTCGCAAGATACACCCCCATCCCCCACGCGTTCATCTTCCACCAAACCCTTAACTGACACTTCATACTGCGATGGCGATGGTTTCGAAACAAACATGCCCAGTGGTATGCTCTACGAGGATGAGGAGAGCAGCTGCCAAATTGCTATCGCAGAACAGGAGCATGCCGCTCAACGAAAACGTGACGAAGAAGCCAATATGGCAATGATGAGAGGCACATCCGGAAAAATCTTAGGATTGTGTACTCCTTCAACAGACTCGGACGATCAATCGACCTACTCCGGATTTGGCCACACAGTCAGACTTCACGCCAAACTGATGCGTGTCCAAGGCGGAGAAGATCAGAAAGTAACCAACATGGAGCTGTTTTTTGATCTGGTTTACGTATATGCGAGTAAGTAGCGCTTTACAGCTCTGCTTTGATTACGTGTGAGAGGATGACAGGCAATGCATTGACCTGGACGTTGCATTTATAAAATAGTCAGCGCCATTTCCGAGACTATGGTCGAGAATCTAGTCTGGGAAACAGTACTCGAGATGCTGATTGTCACACTAGCGGTATGGTGGGCGTGGATCTACACCACATGGACCACGAATTGGTAACCCCATTTAACATGCAGAGTAAAGGCCAATTCTTATTGTTACCATCAGGTTCAACCCCGATTCGTATCTGGTGCGGTTGCTGCTGTTGGCACTCATGCTCGCGAGTCTAATCCTCTCTGCGGTTATTCCAGACGCATTTGACGGGCAAAGTATGTTGTTTGCCTGCATGTTTGTCTTCATCCAAGTAGGGCGGACCATTATTGTTGTCATCTGCCTACACGGCCATCGGCTCCAAATGAATTTCATTCGTATCCTGGTCTGGGAGGTTGTGGCCTCCATCTGCTGGATCGTTGGTGCAGCAGTTGGTGGCACACCTCGGAATATTATATGGGCTGTAGCCGTTGTTATTGATTATATCTCTCCCCGAGCTGGGTTTTATACGCCTGGGCTTGGTCGGTCCGTTACTTTGGACTGGACAATACACGGTGGACACATTGCTGGTAGGGCGATTGCTTTTATGGTGATCAGTCATATAAAACTTATGCTTTCTGCTTGTAGAGCGCTGTTCGTTATTCATTATTATTGCGCTTGGTGAGTCGATTGTGGTTACAGGTGAAGCATTCCGAGAAGCACTTCACGACCCCGCTGGCGTGGGGGCGTTCTTTATCGCGTTTCTTGGATCCGTATCTATGTGGTGGATCTATTTTCATTCCAGCTCTACTGAGGCAACTGAATATGTCGAAAACTCGGATGACCCGGGGAAGATGGGCCGCATGGGTTACACGTATCTACACTGCTTAATGGTAATCGGTATAATTTGGTGCGCAGTTGCCGATCGGCTCAGCATTGAAGAACCGCGCTTGATACCTGCGCATGAGAACAAGATGACTGATGTGGCCATTATGATCGGAGGGCCCGCCATCTTTGTACTTGGCCACGCCCTATTTCGCTTGACCTTTAATCCCAAAATCCCTTATGCTCATGTCTGTTCATTTGTGGTCTTGATTTGCCTCACTCCCATGGCTATCCATGTTCCATTATGGGGGACAGCCTTGGCAACCACTGCCGTACTACTCTCTCTTGGTATTTATGAATCTTATTGGAGATGTGTTATTGTGCGTGGGCATGTACCTCAAAGCTAGATATCAAACATTAAATGCAGTATTATGATGATTTTTACACAATGTCATGACTTTGTGTATATCATGCACTTGTTGAATAGTATACCAAGAACATTGTCATTCCACAGAGAGCATGTACAGAAGTCAGTATGCTATTGCAGCAGAGCTGGGAAGCTACTAGCCATTGACTACAATATGATACTAATTGAAAACAGATATACTTAAGATAGAGAGAATATGTTTGAGCAAAAGCTTTGCACTGGGAGCAATGCATTTGCTCATCAAGTTGCACATGGTGCATTTTAAGTAAAATGAGCCCTTTGTGATACTGGAAAATTTTGAAAGAATTGGCAAGATATTACAGAGTATCTGCTACCCAAAGTACTTCTCACAAGCTCCAATCAATATTCATATGCATATGCAACAAAACAAATGCAAGGACTGGATGAACTGGACATATATTTATTCAAGTGGCCTTACAAAGTAATTTCTACCACAATTACATTGAAAGCATTTGCTGCAATATTCTGAGGAGTATTAGAAGTGATGTTGAGAACTAGTGGACTTACATATTATTCACTTGTAGATTTATTGATCAGGAGTATGGTATTTATACTTTTGATAAAGTAAGACAAACAAGCATGTATAGTATGTTAAGGAAGATCCCAAGAGTATGTGTGCAATGCTTGGGGTCTTTTCAACAACTTTGAGAAAGGTCATAATCTGGGTGCCTGATAATTTGGTGAAAATATTATAAGTGGATCCTGACATGAAATTTGGTCAGGACAGAATGCTAATAACAGAATAATATCTACGTGACTAAGTTAGCATGGATATTTAGGTGATAGCTTAATAATTACAACTCAGAATACCATTGCTGTATCAGCTTAATTACAGCTTTCCCAAAAGCAACAACCCACAACATCTCAGGTACTTGCTTCACAGAAGACAAGCCTACCATCTTTCCAGGGGGAGATTAGGCCAACTACCACTCATGCCAAACTTGGTAATCAGTTGCTAATTACTTCCACCAAGAATTGCAACCTAAAGTTTGAAGCAGCAACACAAGCTCAACACCAGCAAAGTACAAACAGAATACTAGCTGAATGCCAACTAAAAATCTAATGATTCCAGCTTTGATATTTTTCATAGGGACTGTTTCTATCACATTGACCAACAGAGTAAATCTCTTGATTAGATTTTTCATTTCTGCTGCTTGGAGCATCTTTGTAGCAATATATTTTTGTCTAAGATATGTTATCTTGGCAGCCAAACATGACTGGTGGGTATCTTCTAATGCCTTCCAAGCATTCTTTGCCATTTTGCTGTTAAGCATTGACTTAAGAAATTGTCTTGAACATCAAGGAAAATACAGTCAAAGGCACTTTACTCTTTCTTGTGATACTTTAAGGCTTCTTCTGCTACACCTTCATGAGGGCATTTATCTCCTGTGACAATATCCCAAAGTCCTCTTTCCTGTGACAGCATCTTTATCTTTGTCTTCCAGACTTGGCAGTTGAATCCATCCAACTATTCAGCACAGGGAGAAATTTCAGTAAAAGCAGTGGTGGACATCCAGAGAGCAACAGCTTGGGGATTTCAACCTGCTGTCAGAGTATTGAAGATATTGGAAGTGGTTGGCAAAACAAGAAGATTATGTGGATTTCAAATAATGATTTATTTTGTGTCAAAGTGGTATTTCTACTTTGACATGGTTTTGGCAAAACAAGCACGTATAATATGCGTAGGAAGGTTCAAAAAGCATGGGTGCAAAGACAACTTTGAGAATCTTTATGTCCTAGGTACCTGATGTTTTGGTGAAAATATTCTAAGCAAATCCCAACCAGTAATCTGGTCATAGTTCTCAAAGACTTGTAGAATATGATCTTGGTCACCAAGTTAGGAGAATACTCAAGTATACTACAGAATTTACAACACTGGGAGCATGTTTTAATAGAGAAGATATTGTATGTATATCCTGATAAGGAATTTGGCCAGAATCTCCAAGGTTTGTAGGTAATGATCTAAGTGACCAAGTTATGTGAATATATAGGTGTAACTACAAAATTTACCACACATACAGACCAGCCACAACACATTGGAGAAGCCAGAGGTTACCAAGTAGTTTAGAAGATAATTCAATTCCAAGCTAAATTGGCCCTAACTTGGTCAAGCGGCTCCAAACCTTTCATATAACATCTATAATTAGGTAAATGTCAGCTTGATCAAACTCCAAGGTATGGGATTTGACTATGTACTCTAATTCCCATATTTGTCAATAGAATTTAGCAAAGTAGTAATAGTGACAACTACTTAGGTTTATTTACTCATGGTTTACTCACATCGAACTAGTCCACTTTGGTTAGATCATATTATAAGAACTTTGAAATATCCATATCATCTCAACACTATTAAAGGATAGTACAGCATGGTTCTAGTTGTTACGGAATTGAGTCACATGGTATATACACTCCCAATGACCCTGTTCCAAAACGGTTCTCAATCGTAGCTTGACCAAAGACGGTTTGGGCATCCTTTCAGTTTGCAACCTCTATGATCAGTACATGGCTTTATCAATTTAGTAACGTTGTGTCTCCGTATCGGTGATTGTATCTCTGGTGTATAGAAGCTACCGAACCTTCTAGGTAGTGTAATGTATACTTCGAAATCCACGCTCGGCGTGCTCGTTTCAGCGTACACCATTGTAGCTGATCCCAGAATTCATTCGACTGAGGTGATTAGTGACTTCCATATCAAGCGTTATCTGGAGGCGAGAATTGAGAATGGCTTATCTGCGTTTTCTGCATTTAATATTGACGGGTTAGGATGAAGAATATGCACAATGGAATGCGGAAAAAACATATAATCAGGGTTGAAGAATTGATGGTCATCAAAATGAGGTCTACTGTCGCGCTGGTAGCCAGCGTATTATTTCTCATCAGTGTTGAGGCACTACCGCAGCCACAACTAAATAATGACATCGGTTCTGGAGAAGCACAGCAGTCATCGATATCAACAGATAGATATACACCTGTCCCAACCAAGCTGGTGAAGACAGGTATATGCTCTGCGCCACCAGTTCCCGCAGCTTACACCTCAATCAAGCAAAGACCCACCTCCAAAAGTACGAAAGAAAGCCCAACAGGGAGCACCTTCGCATCCAATCACCTTACTCCCACATCTAAATTGCGGCTATTAACCACACATTCGGTGCAGAAAAGTGAATGTTTTCGACCACCGATACCCTCAACACAGGCCGCTGAGCCTCGACCCACCTTGAACAATTCAAGCAGGACGGTGAGCGGTACAACTGCATACAAAGCGTCACCAATACGAACACGTTCGGTGCCGACAAGTGAATGCTCTCAACCACCAGGACCTCCAACATATTCCACCACTAGCACAGCAAATACCGAGAAGAGCACACATGTGAAGGCAACAGTAGTGCCCTCATATTCTGCGCGGCAGAGCGAATGCTCTCAGCCACCATCACCCCCAACGTACGCCTCCATTAATCCTAGACCTACTGCAAAGAGCACTAACGGACTGGAATCCAGAAGCAACATTGAATCCAAGCATGTTACTTCTACACCCAGGGTGTCACTATTGCCAAACCACTCAGTACAGCAAACCGAATGCTCACAACCACCCGCTCCCCCAGCGTATACTTCCGTTAAACCTGGACCTGCTGAAAAGAGCGCTCAGGAAAGGGTAACAGGGAGTGAAATCGATTCGAAGCGTCCCACTTCTACATCCAAAGCGCCACTAGTGCCCACACACTCAGCGAAGCAAAGTAAATGCTCACAACCGCCTGCACCCCCAACGTATACCTCCTCAAGGCTTGGACCTACCGTAAAGAGCGCTCAAGTTAAGCCAACAAGGAGTGGAGTCGACCCAATGCACGGTACTCTTATGTCAAAAGCGTCACTAGTACCCACGCATTCTGAGCATCAGACCAGGTGCTTGAAGCCACCAGCCCCCCAAACGTATACTTCCCTTGAGCCGAGATCCACTGCACAGAGCACTCACCGGCTGGCCTCCAGAAGCAACATTGATTCCCCGCATGTTGCTTCTACATCCGTGGTTCCACTAGTGCCCACGCACTCTGTGCAGCAAAGCGAATGTTCACCGCCACCGGCTCCCCCAACCTATACTTCCATTAAACGTAGCCCTACTGTAAAGAGCGCTCAGGCAAAGGTAACAGGGAGTGAAATCAATCCGAAGCATGCTACTTCTACATCCACAGCGCCATTAGTGCCCACGCACCATGGGCAGCAAAGCGAGTGCTCACAGCCACCTGCTCCCCCAGCGTATACTACCATTAAGCCTAGACCTACTGCTGAGAGCACTCAAAGAAGAGTACCAGGGAGTGAAGTCAATTTCAGGCATGCTTCTTCTGTGTTCAAGACTTCAGTGGTGCCCACGCATTCTGTGCAGCAGAGCGAATGTTCACCGCCACCAGCTCCCTCAACTTATGCTTCCATTAAGCCAAGACCTACCGCCAAGAGCGCTCATAGAATAACAACAGAGGGTGTAATTGATGCCAAGCATGCTTCTTCTGCGTCCCAGACTTCATCAGCCCCCCAAACGTATACTTCCATTAAGCCGAGATCCACTGCAGAGAGCACTCACCGGCTGGCCTCCAGAAGCAACATTGATTCCCCGCATGTTGCTTCTACATCCCAGGCTTCACTATTGCCCACGCATTCTGTGCAGCAAAGCAAATGCTCACCACCACCGGCTCCCCCAACGTATACCTCCTTTAAGCCTATACCTACCGTAAAAGGCACCCAAACAGTGGCAACAGAGAGCGAGGTCGACTCTATACACGCATCTCCTACTTCAAAGGCCTCACTAGTACCCACGCATTCTGAGCATCAGACCAACTGCTCGCAGCCACCTGCTCCCCCGACGTATACCTCCATTAAACCTAGACCTAGTGCAAAGAGCGCCAAGGGAAGAGCAGGAGGGAGTGAAGTCAATTCGAAGCATGCTGCTTCTACATCCAAAGCGCCACTGGTGCCCATGCACTCAGAGAAGCAAACTGAATGCTCACAGCCACCTGCGCCCCCAACGTATACTTCCATTAAGCCTGGACCGACCGTAAAGAGCACTCAAGGAGGGGTGACAGGGAATGAAGCCGATACCATGCACGCTACTTCTACATCGAAAGCGTCACCAGTACCTACCCATTCCGAGAGCCAGAGCAACTGCTCACAGCCGCCCACCCCACCTATTCATACTTCCATTATGTCTAGTCCTACTGCAAAGAGTACTCAGAGAAGGGCCACAGGGAGTGACATTGGTTCCAGGCATGCCACTTCTACGTCCGAAGGCAAATTGGTGCCTACACCATCGGTCAAGCAAAGTGAAAGCGCTCAATCTACTTTGCCCTCAACACATGCCACTGGACCTGCTATGAAGAGCCCCGGTGACAGGACCACCACTATTTCTACGCCCAAAGTGCCATCAATGCCGACACATTCGGCGCAGAATAGTGAGTGCCCTCAACCACCTACACCACCAACGTACGTTGCTGAGCCGTCCCTATGAAGCGGTAGTGGGAAGTCTAAGGCTAGTGATAGCAATACGCTGCGTCCAAAGCAATAGTGCTCACGCTCCCTTACTCTGCAGAAAAGTGTATGGTGCCAGTCACGTTTACCCCCACTAAGCTTGAGTGTATCTTGGAGTGGACTATGTCCATCACTGGTACAGAAATCATGGGTATAGAAAAAGCGATTTAATAAATACACCAAGCAATTTTAGGATATCAACTAACTACTTCGTCAACGATGTGCTGCGTGCCATTGAGGAAACAAAATGTGGTCTGGGTTATGTTGATTGATCCCAAAATACAGGTTTTCCTAAGATATCCAAGCGAAATGGAGTAGTGATTAGTCGGCATCAGCGTCTCTCATTGGGCATGCACTGAGTGATGGAGTAATTCAGAGTGATTAATAATTGATATCTAGTGTTTATTAATGATTGATGTACAGCGTATATTGGTGGAAATTCAAGCTTTGTTGAACTTGTCGGTGAATGTGTTAACTGTGCAGTAATTGTAAGAATACCAACTGGCGTCATTACGGTTGCAGTACTGGGAAGTCTTGTTGTATCCGCCCACTGACATCCATGTACCAACACCGTTGTTAGTGATTCCGTAGCCCCAGCATTGGGATTGGTCAACTTGTGTGAAGTCCATGTAGAAGCCGAAGTTGGGGTAGTTGAAGTCATCGTCCAGCACGCGGTAGGTCATTTCACTGAAGATCCCGGCGGCCATTTGGTTAGTTGGATTCAATATCTTTTGGACCATCTGGTAATCCGATAGCAAGTTGTAGCGGCCAAAGTTGCGTCCTCGAATGCTGCTGACGAGCTGCCATTCACTTCCGTCCTTGACATAGGTGGTGAATACGGCATCATTGTGAATGAATTCAAGATCAAGTCGGAGGCGGTACTGAACCCCAGCGCGCCAATCGAATGGGATACCAGCATTGATCCAGCCAGAGCCGGTGGAATCTCCATTTTCACCCACTTTCACCAGCTCCACCGAGGTGTCACCCCCGTTGTTATTCATCCAGAACCTGAGTGATTTTTTGTCGTTATAGTCGTTGGCAAGGTAGAAGCTGCCGATGTTGAAGTGGAAAGCGACCCACTGAGCTGACTGGACATCATAGCCTTGCGGGACCTCAAGGTTGGTCTCGACTCTGACAATGGGTGGAATATTACCCTCCGGGAAGTAGACGTAGTTCAGCAGATTCGATGCCTTTGCCAGCATCGGCAGGATGGTAATGGCACCGGCGAGGATAGTCTTGAACAGCATTTTGATGGTGCTTGATTATCCTCGTCGACGAGTTTATATATACGAGTCCTAATGCGATGGCTTCCGTTTATGACTTTGGATCTATTCATGCCCTTGTTTAGAAGATGAACCGTCAATGCCGTTATCAGGCTGTTTATCAGAACGAGCTCTTGGAAGGGAATAAATCCTCACCTATCTGCCTGAATTAATCAGAGATCATTGTTCGGAAACTTCCTTCCGTGTGATTAGCAACATTCTAATGTCCAACTTTGGGCACTCTTCTACGTAGATTATGCGCCTTGGAATTTCTCTGGATTACCACCCCTTCCAGCTTATCTTTGTTTCATATAAATATAATAATACGAGAGTCGTTCCCATCACTGGAGGAGAATTGAGCACTCCATATGGAGGACAGTGGTCCAAGGACTCGGATGTTTTCCATGTATGATCATTAGTAAATATATCTGCGATAAATTAAGCAATTGATTCCAGATCTGTGATAGTGTCGGAAGTTATTACCTGATTCATCAAGCATTCATTTGTGAAATGCCCAGACTTCTGCAGTAAAAACCCATCTAGAGCTCACTAATCAGGAAAAGCTATTCCAAATAACGAAAATTAGAGTGAGCCATCCCAATTGAAACCAGCCGGAATAGATTGCCCTAATTCGATGTGATGCTGAATGAAACGGGCAAGTGTTTGGCTTTCATTGCTCATCAGTAAAGCTCCGATTGTTCTATATGCTGTGATACCCATCTTCATAAATATATTAGAAATCAATCGAACGTCCTCTTAGAGGTTTAGAAGAGTTGCAGAAGGACGGAATGGTGATAACTTCTTCAAAGCTTAAAATGGCCAGGAAGCTTTGAATGTACCCTTCTATGGCGCATTTCTTATTTGTTTTTCTCAAAAATAGCTTCACATGTTTGCACCTTATTCTTGTCCTGAAAAGTGAAAATACTCCTAAATCGCATGGCAACCGCCAACATTCACATTATCCAGAAGACACACACTACACTCTCAACTTCCATGTAGTACTTTGCAGATGAAATAAACATCAATTGACTAGGCAGTGAGTGAGACTGATCAGCAATAGAAGCTCATCCTTTAGCAGACACTAAGAAACCATAATCACATCCGCAATTTAGTATTGAAGGCATGAAGTATATGCAAATTGGTACATGTGTTATAAGCAATCGGGTATTGCACCCTCCACATGTTGTTTGATCCGTAGAAAATATTGCCATTGCTAAAACCTGAAATCGGCTTTAAATTGATTACTCTAGTTGTTTTACATACAGACGTTAAGTGAGCGATCCATGTTCTTTTGCGGCTCGGCGACACTTCCCACCATCATTGTAGCAAACTAGCATGATCTGTGATGGCAAAGGTTGGGAAACTACAGATTACTTGGGAGCAATGTGATTCAAAAGAGAGCGCTCGTGGCTACTCCCCATCATACCTCCTGGAAACTGATTTGAAACGAGATTAACCAAGTTAGTCTGGTCCTCTTCGGTCTCAACTGCGCCTACGCAAGTAGCTGTCCATATTTCATGATGGAGGTAGTCAAAATGGCTTAAAAAGCAAGGGGAGATAAACCCAACAAGGCTGCAATGGTATGACAGTACTCCTGTACAATCAATAACAGCTTGAAACAGAAATAGACCCAGGTTGCTTCGAGACGCCACCGAGTCCTAAGGTCACCTGAAACAGTCGAGCCAGTAGTAACAATAGCATGGGCCTAGACCATAAAGACCAAAATAGTCTGCTTCCATTAGCTTGGATTCAACGCATGGACCTGGCAGAAATGCGCGGATCACCCCACCACTCATACAGCAACTGATTAACCTGTTTAGTTCAATAACAATCGCAGTGAGCTTGTTTGCTTCGATACAGCTCGTGATTAGCTTAATTTTCCGGACAAAATGATGATAAACTTCCGTACTGGATGCCACCCATCGAAATCCGCTACACACTGTTCTGGATTACTATCCTTGGAATATCTGGCCGAATCTTTTGCTAATCTCAAAATGGCACGCTGTAAAATTATTTCAACCTGAACCGGCCCGAAGTTTTATCATCTGGATTCTGTTAGCCAAGTCACGTTATTTCCACAACCGGGATCTCATAAGTTGGGAGTGGCCATTTATGATTGGTATGCATGCTGATGAAAGCCCGAACTATCGCACATGTCAACACTACCCCCTGAACTTGGGAAAAATGACATTTGGAGTCTGGGAGTCAATCGTATGCTTTCTATAGTGTGACTTTTACTTCTGCAGAAAATCATTAAGTTATACGTTTAAACGAGCCATCTCAGTGTAGCGCTAAGAAAGTAGAGGAAGGTCACATGTCCACTCGGCCATATCGTGTAAGGATGGAGTGTTCTGGAAGAATATGAAAAATTAAAATAGGCTATGTTAACACACAAATGTAAAGCGATAACATTATCATAGGTGGCTATCATATAACAATGCGCTTCCATTGCATGTTGAGTTGGGGATGCGAAATAAAAGGATATGGTGTCTTTAAGGGAATGTTAATCACCAATCGCCAAGATATTTATTTCAATCAATAAGATCAACGAAGTCTGGTATCATTGAGGTATTTCTTTACAAGTAAATGCAGAGATAAATGGTGATGAGAAAGCTGATTTAGATTGTGGTAGGAGCGAAGTGTCCTGCAAAAGAAAAAGTACAAGACCCAAATGTTGACCAAAGATAGGTAAACTACCATAAACCCAACTTACTCGAATATTAGGAATAAGCTGCTAATTTAATGCTCAGGGGACAAGACCAAAAAGAATGCATGAAATGCAATGGAAGAAACCTGTCATACATCATCACCGCAAGCTGAGAGCCTTATAGTTATACTTCTATTGCATAATATATTAAGCCCGAAAACGCTTACATCATATTTCACTCGCAGCTTACCTGGATCGAACCATTCCACTTTGATTAGATCCAATTTTATGAATTCTGAAATATCCACATCATCTCACCACTATTAAAGGATAGTGCATCATGGTTCTAGTTGTTACGGAATCGAGTCACATGGTATATACACTCCCAATGACCCTGTTCCAAAACGGTTCTCAATCGTAGCTTGACCAAAGACGGTTTGTGCATCCTTTCAGTTCGCAACTCCTATAATCGGTACATAGCATTATTAATTTAGTAATGCTTGATCGACGTATCAGTGATTGTATCTCTAGTGTATAGAAGCAGCAGAACCTTCTAGGTGGTGTAATGCATACATCGAAATCCACGCTCGGCATGCTCGACTCAACGGACACCGTTGTAGATGATCCCAGGATTCATTCGACAGAGGTGATTAGTGACTTCCATATCAAGCGTTATCTGGAGGTGAGAATTGAGAATGGCTTATCTGCGGTGTCTACATTTAATATTGACGTGTTGGGATGAAGAATGTGCACAATGGAACGCGGAAAAAACATATAATCAGGGTTGAAGACTTGATGGTCATCAAAATGAGGTCTACTGTCGCGCTGGTAGCCGGCGTATTGTTTGTCATCAGTGTTGAGGCACTACCGCAGCCACAACTAAATAATGACAGTAACTTGTCATTATTGCCATCTACATCCATTGAGCAAGTCGACATCGGTTTTGGAGAAGCACAGCAGTCATCGATATCAACAGATAGATATACACCTGTGCCAACCAAGCTGGTGAAGACAGGTATATGCTCTGCGCCACCAGTCCCCGCAGCTTACACCTCAATCAAGCAAAGACCCACCTCCAAAAGTACGAAAGAAAGCCCAACAGGGAGCACCTTCACATCCAATCACCTTACTCCCACATCTAAATTGCGGCTAGTAACCACGCATTCGGTGCAGAAAAGTGAATGTTCTCGACCACCGATACCCTCAACACACGCCACTGAGCCTCGACCCACCTTGAACAATTCAAGCAGGACGGTGAGCGGTACAACTGCATACAAAGCGTCACCAATACGAACACGTTCGGTGCCGACAAGTGAATGCTCTCAACCACCAGGACCTCCAACATATTCCACCACTAGCACAGCAAATACCGAGAAGAGCACACATGTGAAGGCAACAGTAGTGCCCACACATTCTGCGCGGCAGAGCGAATGCTCTCAGCCACCAGCGCCCCCAACGTATGCCTCCATTAATCCTAGACCTACTGCAAAGAGCACTAACGGACTGGAATCCAGAAGCAACATTGAATCCAAGCATGTTACTTCTACACCCAGGGTGTCACTATTGCCAAACCACTCAGTACAGCAAACCGAATGCTCACAACCACCCGCTCCCCCAGCGTATACTTCCGTTAAACCTGGACCTGCTGAAAAGAGCGCTCAGGAAAGGGTAACAGGGAGTGAAATCGATTCGAAGCGTCCCACTTCTACATCCAAAGCGCCACTAGTGCCCACACACTCAGCGAAGCAAAGTAAATGCTCACAACCGCCTGCACCCCCAACGTATACCTCCTCAAAGCTTGGACCTACCGTAAAGAGCGCACAAGTAAAGCCAACAAGGAGTGGAGTCGACCCAATGCACAGTACTCTTATGTCAAAAGCGTCACTAGTACCCACGCATTCTGAGCATCAGACCAGCTGCTCGAAGCCACCAGCCCCCCAAACATATACTTCCCTTAAGCCGAGATCCACTGCACAGAGCACTCACCGGCTGGCCTCCAGAAGCAACATTGATTCCAAGCATGTTACTTCTACATCCGTGGTTCCACTAGTGCCCACGCACTCTGTACAGCAAAGCAAATGTTCACCACCACCGGCTCCCCCAACCTATACTTCCATTAAACGTAGCCCTACTGTAAAGAGCGCTCAGGCAAAGGTAACAGGGAGTGAAATCAATCCCAAGCATGCTACTTCTACATCATCAGCGCCATTGGTGCCAACGCACCATGAGCAGCAAAGCGAGTGCTCACAGCCACCTGCTCCCCCAGCGTATACTACCATTAAGCCTAGACCTACTGCTGAGAGCACTCAAAGAAGAGTACCAGGGAGTGAAGTCAATTTCAGGCATGCTTCTTCTGTGTTCAAGACTTCAGTGGTGCCCACGCATTCTGTGCAGCAGAGCGAATGTTCACCGCCACCAGCTCCCTCAACTTATGCTTCCATTAAGCGCAGACCTACCGCCAAGAGCGCTCATAGAATAACAACAGAGGGTGTAATTGATGCCATGCATGCTTCTTCTGCGGCCCAGGCTTCACTATTGCCCACGCATTCTGTGCAGCAAAGCAAATGCTCACCGCCACCGGCTCCCCCAACGTATACCTCCTTTAAGCCTATACCTACCGTAAAAGGCACCCAAACAGTGGCAACAGAGAGCGAGGTCGACTCTATACACGCATCTCCTACTTCAAAGGCCTCACTAGTACCCACGCATTCTGAGCATCAGACCAACTGCTCGCAGCCACCTGCTCCCCCGACGTATACCTCCATTAAACCTAGACCTAGTGCAGAGAGCGCCAAGGGAAGAGCAGGAGGGAGTGAAGTCAATTCGAAGCATGCTGCTTCTACATCCAAAGCGCCACTGGTGCCCATGCACTCAGAGAAGCAAACTGAATGCTCACAGCCACCTAGGCCCCCAACGTATACTTCCATTAAGCCTGGACCGACCGTAAAGAGCACTCAAGGAGGGGTGACAGGGAATGAAGCCGATACCATGCGCGCTACTTCTACATCGAAAGCGTCGCCAGTACCTACCCATTCCGAGAGCCAGAGCAACTGCTCACAGCCGCCCACCCCACCTATCCATACTTCCGATATGTCTAGTCCTACTGCAAAGAGTACTCAGAGAAGGGCCACAGGGAGTGACATTGGTTCCAGGCATGCCACTTCTACGTCCGAAGGCAAATTGGTGCCTACACCATCGGTCAAGCAAAGTGAAAGCGCTCAATCTACTTTGCCCTCAACACATGCCACTGGACCTGCTAGGAAGAGCCCCAGTGACAGGACCACCACTATTTCTGCGCCCAAAGTGTCATCAATGCCGACACATTCGGCGCAGAATAGTGAGTGCCCTCAACCACCTACACCACCAACGTACGTTGCTGAGCCGTCCCTATGAAGCGGTAGTGGGAAGTCTAAGGCTAGTGATAGCAATATGCTGCGTCTTAAGCAATAGTGCGCACGCTCCCTTACTCTGCAGAAAAGTGTATGGTGCCAGTCACGTTTACCCTCACTAAGCTTGAGTGTATCTTGGAGTGGACTATGTCCATCACTGGTACAGAAATGAAGGGTATAGAAAAAGCGATTTAATAAATACACCAAGCAATTTTAGGATATCAACTAACTACTTCGTCAACGATATGCTGCGTGCCATTTGAGGAAACAATACGTGGTGTGGGTTATGTTGATTGATCCCAAAATACAGGTTTTCCTAAGATATCCGAGCGAAATGGGGTGGAGTGATTAATCGACATCAGTGTCTCTCATTGGTCATGGGCAAAGTGATAGGTGATCAGTGTCTAGTTGAGCATGCACTGGGTAATGGAGTAATTCAGAGTGATTAATAATTGATATCTAGTGTTTATTAATGATTGATGTACAGAGTATATATTGGTGGAAATTCAAGCCTTGTTGAACTTTTCAGTGAATTTGTTAACTGTGCAGTGATTGTAAGAATACCAACTGGCGTCATTACGGTTGCAGTACTGGGAAGTCTTGTTGTATCCGCCCACTGACATCCATGTACCAACACCGTTGTTAGTGATTCCGTAGCCCCAGCATTGGGATTGGTCAACTTGTGTGAAGTCCATGTAGAAGCCGAAGTTGGGGTAGTTGAAGTCATCATCCAGCACGCGGTAGGTCATTTCACTGAAGATCCCGGCGGCCATTTGGTTAGTTGGATTCAATATCTTTTGGACCATCTGGTAATCCGATAGCAAGTTGTAGCGGCCAAAGTTGCGTCCTCGAATGCTGCTGACGAGCTGCCATTCACTTCCGTCCTTGACATAGGTGGTGAATACGGCATCATTGTGAATGAATTCAAGATCAAGTCGGAGGCGGTACTGAACCCCAGCGCGCCAATCGAATGGGATACCAGCATTGATCCAGCCAGAGCCGGTGGAATCTCCATTTTCACCCACTTTCACCAGCTCCACCGAGGTGTCACCCCCGTTGTTATTCATCCAGAACCTGAGTGATTTTTTGTCGTTATAGTCGTTGGCAAGGTAGAAGCTGCCGATGTTGAAGTGGAAAGCGACCCACTGAGCTGACTGGACATCATAGCCTTGCGGGACCTCGAGGTTGGTCTCGACTCTGACAATGGGTGGAATATTACCCTCCGGGAAGTAGACGTAGTTCAGCAGATTCGATGCCTTTGCCAGCATCGGCAGGATGGTAATGGCACCGGCGAGGATAGTCTTGAACAGCATTTTGATGGTGCTTGATTATCCTCGTCGACGAGTTTATATATACGAGTCCTAATGCGATGGCTTCCGTTTATGACTTTGGATCTATTCATGCCCTTGTCTAGAAGATGAACCGTCAATGCCGTTATCAGGCTGTTTATCAGAACGAGCTCTTGGAAGGGAATAAATCCTCACCTATCTGCCTGAATTAATCAGAGATCATTGTTCGGAAACTTCCTTCCGTGTGATTAGCAACATTCTAATGTCCAACTTTGGGCACTCTTCTACGTAGATTATGCGCCTTGGAATTTCTCTGGATTACCACCCCTTCCAGCTTATCTTTGTTACATATAAATAACGAGAGTCGTTGCCATCACTGGAGGAGAATTGAGCACTCCATATGGAGGACAGTGGTCCAAGGACTCGGATGTTTTCCATGTATGATCATTAGTAAATATATCTGCGATAAATTAAGCAATTGATTCCAGATCTGTGATTGAGTAGGAAATAATTTCTTGATTCATCAAGCAATAATTTGTGAAAATGCCTAGACTTCTGCAGTAAAAACCCATCTCCAGCTCGCTAATCGGGAAAAGCTATTCCAAATCACGAAAATTAGAGTGAGCCATCCCAATTGAAACCAGTCGGAATAGATTGCCCTAATTCGATGTGATGCTGAATGAAACGGGCAAGTGTTTGGCTTTCATTGCTCATCAGTAAAGCTCCGATTGTTCTATATGCTGTGATACCCAACTTCATAAATATATTAGAAATCAATCGAACGTCCTCTTAGAGGTTTAGGAGAGTTGCAGAAGGACGGAATGGTGATAACTTCTTCAAAGCTTAAAATGGCCAGGAAGCTTTGAATGTACCCTTCTATGGCGCATTTCTTATTTGTTTTTCTCAAAAATAGCTTCACATGTTTGCACCTTATTCTTGTCCCGAAAAGTGAAAATACTCCTAAATCGCATGGCAACCGCCAACATTCACATTATCCAGAAGACACACACTACACTCTCAACTTCCATGTAGTACTTTGCAGATGAAATAAACATCAATTGACTAGGCAGTGAGTGAGACTGATCAGCAATAGAAGCTCATCCTTTAGCAGACACTAAGAAATCATTATCACACCCGCAATTTAGTATTGAAGGCATGAAGTATATGCAAATTGGTACATGTGTTATAAGCAATCGGGTATTGCACCCTCCACATGTTGTTTGATCCGTAGAAAATATTGCCATTGCTAAAACCTGAAATCGGCTTTAAATTGATTGCTCCAGTTGTTTTACATACAGACGTTAAGTGAGCGATCCATGTTCTTTTGCGGCTCGGCGACACCTCCCACCATCATTGTAGCAAACTAGCCTGATCTGTGATGGCAAAGGTTGGAAAACTACAGATTACTTGGGAGCAATGTGCTTCAAAAGAGAGCGCCCGTGGCTAACCCGGCTGAGTTTACCATGTTCCTTACCAGGATGGTGCAAGCATTTCTTGCCCAATCGATGCTCAAGGTGGAGATTGTCCAGTTAAGACCAATATGGTACTTTTGGCACTTAACTCCTTGACTAGGTTGCGATTTGTTCGACTAGCAATACCATGAAGCTATTTAGTGGTGTTCAAGAAATCCCCATCATACTTCCTGGAAGCAGATTTGAAACAGGATTAACAAAGTTAGTCTGGTCCACTTTGGTCTCAATTGCGCCTACGCAAGTAGCTATCCATATTTCATGGTGGAGGTAGTCAAAATGGCTCAAGAAGCAAGGGGAGATAAACCCAACAAGGCTGCAATGGTATGACAGTACTCCTGTACAATCAATAACAGCTTGAAACAGAACTAGACCCAGGTTGCTCCGAGACGCCGCCGACTCCTAAGGCCACCTGAAACAGTCGAGCCATTAGTAACAATAGCATGGGCCTAGACCATAAAGACCAAAATAGTCTGCCTCCATTAGCTTGGAATCAACGCATGGACCTGGCAGAAATATGCGGATCACCCCGCCACTCATACAGCAACTGATTAGCCTGTTTAGTTCAATAATAATCGCAGTGAGCTTGTTTGCTTCGATACAGCTCGTGATTAGCTTAATTTTCCGGACAAAATGATGATAAACTTCCGTACTGGATGCCACCCATCGAAATCCGCTACACACTGTCCTGGATTACTATCCTTGGAATATCTGGCCGAATCTTTTGCTAATCTCAAAATGGCACGCTGTAAAATTATTTCAACCTGAACCCGGCCCGAAGTTTTATCATCTGGATTCTGTTAGCCAAGTCACGTTATTTCCGCAACCGGGATCTCATAAGTTGGGAGTGGCCATTTATGATTGGTATGCATGCTGATGAAAGCCCGAACTATCGCACATGTCAACACTACCCTTTGAACTTGGGAAAAATGACATTTGGAGTCTGGTAGTCAATCGTATGCTTTCTATAGTGTGGCTTTTATTTCTGGCGAAAATTATTAAGTTATACGTTTAAACGGGCCATCTCAGCGTAGCGATAAGAAGGTTGAGGTCATATGGCTGCTCGGCTATATCGTGTGAGCTAGTGGTGTTCTGGAAGAATATGAAAAATTAAACTAGCCTATGTTAACACACAGATTTAAAGCGTTAGCATTATCATAGGTGGCTACCATGTAATAATGCGCTTGCAGTGCATGTTGAGTTGGGGATGTGAAATATAAGCACATGAAGTCTTTAGGGGGATGCTAATCACTAATTGTTAAGATGTTTATTTCAATCAATAAGATCAACGAAGTCTGGTATCATTGAGGTATTTCTTTACAAGTAAATGCAGAGATAAATGGTGATGAGAAAGCTGATTTAGAATATTGTACGAGCGAAGTGACCTGCAATAGAAACAGTACAAGACCCAAATGATGACCAAAGATTGACAAACTACCATAAACTCAACTTACTTGAATATTAGGAATAAGCTGCTAATTTAATGCTCAGGGGACAAGACCAAAAAGAATGCATGAAATGCAATGGAAGAAACCTGTCATTCATGACCACCGCAAGCTGAGAGCCATATAGTCATACTTCTATTGTATAATATATTAAGCCCGAAAACGCTTATTTAACGATTCACTCGCAAAGGCATTATCATTTAGCAATACTTTATCTCCATATTGGTGATTGTATCTCTGGTGTATAGAAGCTACAGAACCTTCTGGGTAGCGGAACACATGCTTGGAAATCTACGCTTGGCATACTTGTTTCAGCGCACACCATTGTTAATGATCCCAGAATTCATTCGACCGTGGTGATTTGTGACTTCCATATCAAGCGTTATCTGGAGGCGAGAATTGAGAATGGCTTATCTGCGCATTCTGCACTTAATAATGACGGGTTAGGATGAAAAATATGCGCAATGGAACGCGGAAAAACAAATAATCAGAGTCGAAGCCTCGATGGTTATCAAAATGAGGTCTACTGTAGCGCTGGTGGCCAGCGTAATATTTCTCATCAATGTTGAGGCACTACTGCAGTCACAACTAAATAATGACAGTGACTTGTCACTATTACCACCTACATCCATTGATCAGGTCGACATCGGTTCTGGAGAAGCACAGCAGTCATTGATACCAACAGATAGATATACACCCGTGCTAATCAAGCAGATGCAGACAGGTATATGCTCTACGCCACCAGTCCCCGAAGCTTACATCTCAATCAAGCAAAGACCCACCTCCAAAAGTACGAAAGAAAGCCCAACAGGGAGCACCTTCGCATCCAATCACCTTACTCCCACATCTAAATTGCGGCTAGTACCCATGCATTTGGTGCAGAAGACTGAATGTTCTCAGCCACCGATACCCTCAACACAAGTCTCTAAGCCTCATCCCACCTTGAACAAATCAAGTAGGAGGGTGAGTGCTAAAACTAAATCCAAAGCGTCACCAATACGGACACATTCGGTGCCGACAGGCGAATGCTCTCAACCACCGGAACCTACAACGTATTCTTCCACTAGGAAAGCAATTAACGAGAAGAGAACACGTGCAAGGGCAACTGTAGTTCATACAAGTTCCGGGCAGCGGAGCGAATACTCTCAGCCACCAGCGCCTCCAACGTATGCCTCCATTAATCCTAGACCTACTGCAAAGAGCACTAACGTACTGGAATCCAGAAGCAACATTGAATCCAAGCATGTTACTTCTACAACCAGGGTGTTACTAGTACCAAATCACTCAGGACAGCAAAGCGAATGCTCACAGCCACCCGCTCCCCCAACGTATATCCCCTTTAGGCCTAGACCTAACGTGAAGATCACTCAAGCAACGGCAATAGAGAGCAAAGTCAATTCCATGCACCCAAATTCTACTTCAAAGGCCTCACTAGTAAACACGCGATCCGAGTAACAGACCAGCTGCTCACAGCCATCTGCTCCCCCAGCATATACTTCCATTAAGCCTGGCAGCTGAGATCACTCAGGGAAGAGTACCAGGGAGTGAAGTCAATTTCAGGCATGCTTCTTCTGTGTTCAAGACTTCAGTGGTGCCCACGCATTCTGCGCAGCAGAGCGAATGTTCATCACCGCCCGCTCCCCCGACGTATGCTTCCATTAAGCCTACACCTATCGCAAAGAGCGCTTAGAGAATAGCAGCAGAAAGTATAATTGATTCCAAGTATGCTTCTTCTACGTCCCACACTTCGCTTGTGCCCACGCATTTGGTGCAGCCGAGCAAATGTTCACCGCCACTCGCTCCCGCAACGTATACCTCCTTTAAACTTGGACCTACTGCAAAGAGCGCTCAGCAAAGGGTAAAAGGGAGCGAAACCAATTAGAGGCATGTTGCTCCTGCATCCAAAGCACCACTAGTACCCACGCACTCGGGGCAGCAATGTGAATGTTCACAGCCACCTGCTCCCCCAACATATACCTCCTTTAAGTCTATACCTACCGTAAAAAGCACCCAAACAAGCGCAACAGAGAGCGAAGTCGGCTACATACACGCATCTCCTACTTCAACGGCCTCACTAGTATCCACGCATTCTGAGCATCAGACCAACTGCTCGCAGCCACCCGCTCCCCCAATTTACAATTCCGTTAAATCTGGAGCTACTGCAAAGAGTACTCAGGCAAAGGTAACTGGCAGTGATAACAATCCGAAGCGTGCTACTTCTACATCCAAAGCGCCAATAGTGCCCACGCATACAGGGATGCAAACCGAATGCTCACAGCCACCTGCACCCCCAATTAAGCCTGAAACTACCGTTAAGGACTCACAATTAAGGGCAACCACATACGAAAGCGAGATTGCTTTTACGTCCGAAGGGAAATTGGTAGCTGGACCTTCAATTACGCAAAGGGAAAGCGCTCAATCTACTTTGCCCTCAGCACATGCCACTGGACCTGCTATGAAGAGCCCGGTGACAGGACCACCACTATTTCTACGCCCAAAGTGACATCAATGCCGACACATTCAGTACAGGATAGCCAATGCTCCCAACCACGAACACCACCAACATACGTTGCTGAGCCGTCCCCTAGAAGCGCTAGTGAGAGGTCCAAAGCTAGTAATAGCAGTACGCTGCATCCAAAGCAATAATGTTCACACTTCTTGTGCAGAAATGTGCATGATCTCAGTCATGTTTACCCGAGCAAACACTTCTGCTGAACTTGATTGTACATATAGTTGGCCATGCCCATCACTGTTGCAGAAATGAAGGGTACAGAAAAAGCGATTCAATAAATACACCAAGCCATTTCAGGATATTAACTAACTACTTCGTCAACGATGTGCTGCGTGCCATTTGAGGAAACAATACGTGGTGTGGGTTATGTTGATTGATCCCAAAATACAGGTTTTCCTAAGATATCCAAGCGAAATGGAGTTGAGTGATTAATCGACATCCGTGTCTCTCATTGGTCATGGGCTAAGTGATGGGTGATCAGTGTCTCGTTGAGCATGCACTGGGTAATGGAGTAATTCAGGGCGATTAATAATTGATATCTAGTGTTTATTAATGATTGATGTACAGAGTATATATTGGTGGAAATTCAAGCTTGGTTGAACTTTTCGGTGAATTTGTTAACTGTGCAGTGATTGTAAGAGTACCAACTGGCGTCATTACGGTTGCAGTACTGGGAAGTCTTGTTGTATCCGCCCACTGACATCCATGTACCAACACCGTTGTCAGTGATTCCGTAGCCCCAGCATTGGGATTGGTCAACTTGTGTGAAGTCCATGTAGAAGCCGAAGTTGGGGTAGTTGAAGTCATCATCCAGCACGCGGTAGGTCATTTCACTGAAGATCCCGGCGGCCATTTGGTTAGTTGGATTCAATATCTTTTGGACCATCTGGTAATCCGATAGCAAGTTGTAGCGGCCAAAGTTGCGTCCTCGAATGCTGCTGACGAGCTGCCATTCACTTCCGTCCTTGACATAGGTGGTGAATACGGCATCATTGTGAATGAATTCAAGATCAAGTCGGAGGCGGTACTGAACCCCAGCGCGCCAATCGAATGGGATACCAGCATTGATCCAGCCAGAGCTGGTGGAATCTCCATCTTCACCCACTTTCACCAGCTCCACCGAAGTGTCACCCCCGTTGTTATTCATCCAGAACCTGAGTGATTTTTTGTCGTTATAGTCGTTGGCAAGGTAGAAGCTGCCGATGTTGAAGTGAAATGCGACCCACTGAGCTGACTGGACATCATAGCCTTGCGGGACCTCAAGGTTGGTCTCGACTCTGACAATGGGTGGAATATTACCCTCCGGGAAGTAGACGTAGTTCAGCAGATTCGATGCCTTTGCCAGCATCGGCAGGATGGTAATGGCACCGGCGAGGATAGTCTTGAACAGCATTTTGATGGTGCTTGATTATCCTCGTCGACGAGTTTATATATACGAGT
The DNA here is from genome assembly GCA_002104905.1 of Basidiobolus meristosporus CBS 931.73. Taxonomy (NCBI): domain Eukaryota; kingdom Fungi; phylum Basidiobolomycota; class Basidiobolomycetes; order Basidiobolales; family Basidiobolaceae; genus Basidiobolus; species Basidiobolus meristosporus. Next base: position 163,530 of record MCFE01000078.1, read on the forward strand.
CCTAATGCGATGGCTTCCGTATACAACTTTGGATCTATTCATGCCCTTGTCTAGAAGATAATCCGTCAATGCCGTTATCCGGCTACTTATCAAATCAAGCACCTGGCAGGGCATAAATCCTCACCTATCTGCCTGAATTAATCCGTGATCATTGTTCGGAAACTTCCCTCCATGTGATTAGCTACCTTCCAAAGTCCAATTTGGGCACTTTATACGTATATTTCAGGTGTTTTCATTTTGTTGGACTGCCCCATATTCTAGCTTATCTTTGCACCACACAAGTAACGAGAACCATCGCCATCACTCGAGAAGAATTGAGCACTCCATATGGAGGAGTGGTCCAAGGACTTGAATGTTTTCCATTTATGATCATTAGTAAATATATCTGCGATAAATTAAGCAATTGATTCCAGATCCGTGATAGAGTAGGAAATTCTTATCTGATTCACTGAGCAATCATTTGCGAAAAAGCCCAGACTTCTGCAGGAAAAATTCCATCTCGAGCTTACTAATCGGGAAAAGCTATTCCAAACAACGAAAATTAGAGTGAGCTATCACAGTTGAAACCAGTCGGAATAGACTACCCTAATTCGATGTGATGCTGAATGAAACGTGCAAGTGTTTGGCTTTCATTGCTCATCAGTAAAGCACCGATTGTTCTATATGCTGTGATACCCAACTTCCTAAATATATTAGAAATCAATCGAACGTCCTCTTAGAGGTTTAGGAGAGTTGCAGAAGGACGGAATGGTGATGACTTCTTCAAAGCTTTAAATGGCCAGGAAGCTTTGGATGTACCCTTTTGGCGCATTTCTTATTTGTTTTTCTTAAAAATAGCTTCCCTAAATTACGGTGTAACCACCAATATTCACATTGTTCAGATGACATACGCTGTACTCTCAACCTCTATGTAGTACACTGCAGTTGAATTGAAACATCAATTTACTAGCCGTTGAGTGAGACTGATCAGCATGAGAAACCTACTCTTCAGCAAACAGAACTGGACCCTGTTACTCTGGGACACTTGCGAACCCTACGGCCGCTTGGAACGGATAACTCAATATCAACAATAGTATGGGCCTAGACCATAAAAACCAAATTAGTCTGCCTCCATTAGCTTGGATTCAACGCATGGACCTGGCAGAAATGCGCGGATCACCCCACCACTCATACAGCAACTGATTAGCCTGTTTAGTTCAATAACAATCGCAGTGAGCTTGTTTGCTTCGATACAGCTCGTGATTAGCTTAATTTTCCGGACACAATGATGATAAACTTCCGTACTGGATGCCACCCATCGAAATCCGCTACACACTGTCCTGGATTACTATCCTTGGAATATCTGGCCGAATCTTTTGCTAATCTCAACAAGGCGCGCTGTAAGATTATTTCAACCTGAACCCGGCCCGAAGTTTTATCATCTGGATTCTGTTAGCCAAGTCACGTTATTTCCGCAATCGGGATCTCATAAGTTGGGAGTGGCCATTTATGATTGGTATGCATGCTGATGAAAGCCCGAACTATCGCACATGTCAACACTACCCTTTGAACTTGGGAAAAATGACATTTGGAGTCCGGTAGTCTATCTTATGCGTTCTACAGTGTGGCTTTGACTTTTGGCAAAAGCTAGTATGTTGTACATTCATATGAACCGTCTCAGAGTAGTGTTGAAAAATTAGAGGAAGGTCAATCGGCTATTCGGTCATATTGTTTGTGTGGGTGGGGTGTTTTGGAAGTATGAGAAATTGAACTAGTATTTGTTAACCTATGAATTCAACGCATTAGCATTATCATAGGTGATTGCTATATAGCAATGCGCCTCCAGAGCATGTTCAGGTGGGGATGTGAAACAAATGTACATGAAGTCTTTAGGGGGATGGTAATCACTAAGCGGTAAGATATTAATTTCAATCAATAAGACCAAGGAAGTCCGATATCATAGAGGTGTTTCTTTACAAATAAATGCAGTAATAATTGTGGTGAGAAAGCTTATTTAAATTGTGGTAAGACCAAAGTGTCCTGCAAGAGACACAGTATAAGACGCAAATTATGACCAAAGATAGGCAAACTGCCATAAACTCAACTTACTTGAATACTAGGAATAAATTGCTAATTTAATACTCCGGGGACAAGACCAAAAAAATGCATGAAATGCAATGGAAGAAACTTGCCATTCAGGATCAGCGGCTAACAAGATGCTTTAAAGATGAAAATTCCTCACAACTCAGATGCTCCCAAGCAATGCGCTCAAGAACATAATAGGAAGAATCCATGTGGATGCAAATCATTATCGAAGAAGTGGCATTTACATTCCTAGATAATATGGCAACCAAAATTGAGATATACAGAAGCACATGGTACTATTAGTATTGCATAGCATTGTGCAAGAACACAGACTCTGTAAGTGATGAGTCTGGTAAGGAAATAACTTCAGTTTGGAATATGCATTACGGATGCCCATTTGCGAAAAACCATAAATACAAGACAACCTGCTTTCATTTGGCTGCAAAAATATTTTGTCTTCCGCAAGCACTATCTTCCCACCGCGATGTGCAAAATACATTTTGTTGTATTGCTTCTGTACAAGCTGAGTTATATAGTCGTACTTCTATTATACAATACATTAAGCCCGAAAATCCCCACAGTATAATTCACTCGCAGCTTACTTGGATCGAACCATTCCACTTTGATTAGATCCAATTACAAGAACTTTGAAGTGTCCATATCATAGCACCACTATTGAAGGATAGTGCATCATGCTGCTGATTGTTATGGAATAGTGTTACATGGTAGATTCACTCCCAATGAGCCTGTTCCAAAACGGTTCTCAATCGTAACTTGACTAAAGATAGTATGGGCATTCGTTCATTGCTTTATCCCTGTGATCAGTACATGGCATTATCAATTTAGTAATGCTTGATCTCCATATTGATGATTGTATCTCTGATGTTAGAAGCTACAGAACCTTCTGGGTAGCGGAACACATGCTTGGAAATCTACGCTTGGCATACTTGTTTCAGCGCACACCATTGTTGATGATCCCAGAATTCATTCGACCGTGGTGATTAGTGACTTCCATATCAAGCGTTATCTGGAGGTGAGAATTGAGAATGGCTTATCTGCGTTTTCTGCATTTAATATTGACGGGTTAGGATGAAGAATATGCACAATGGAACGCGGAAAAAACATATAATCAGAGTTGGAGCCTTGATGGTCATCAAAATGAGGTCTACTGTCGCGCTGGTAGCCAGCGTATTATTTCTCATCAGTGTTGAGGCACTACCGCAGTCACAACTAAATAATGACAGTGGCTTGCCATTATTGCCACCTACATCCATTAATCAGGTCGACATCGGTTCTGGAGAAGCACAGCAGTCATCGATATCAACAGATAGATATACACCTGTGCCAACCAAGCTGGTGAAGACAGGTATATGCTCTGCGCCACCAGTCCCCGCAGCTTACACCTCAATCAAGCAAAGACCCACCTCCAAAAGTACGAAAGAAAGCCCAACAGGGAGCACCTTCGCATCCAATCACCTTACTCCCACATCTAAATTGCGGCTAGTAACCACGCATTCGGTGCAGAAAAGCGAATGCTCTCAACCACCGATACCCTCAACACACGCCGCTGAGCCTCAACCTGCCTTGAACAAATCAAGCAGGAGGGTGAGTGCTACAACTGCATCCGAAGCGTCACCAATACGAACACATTCGGCGCCGACAAGCGAATGCTCTCAACCACCGGAACCTCAAACGTATTCTTCCACCAGGACAACAAATACCGAGAAGAGCACACGTGCGAGGGCAACAGTTGTGCCCACACATTCTGAGCAGCAGAGCCAATGCTCACAGCCACCAGCGCCTCCAACGTATGCCTCCATTAAATCTAGACCTACTGCAAAGAGCATTAATGGGCAGGCGTCCAGAAGTAACATTGATTTAAAACATGCAAATTCTATGTCCAAAGCTTCACTGATGCCCACGCATGCGGTGCAGCAGAGCGAATGTTCACCGCCGCCCGCTCCCTCAACGTATGCTTCCATTAGGCCTAGACCTTCTGCAAAGAGCGCTCGGGAAAGGGTAACAGGTAATGAAATCAATTCGAGGCATGCTGCATCTGCATCTGCATCCGAAGCACCACTAGTACCCACGCACTCGGGGCAGCAAACCGAGTGTTCACAGCCACCTGCTCCCCCAACGTATACCTCCTTTAAGTCTATACCTACCGTAAAAAGCACTCAAACAAGGGCAACAGAGAGCGAAGTCGGCTCTATACATGCAACTCCTACTTCAAAAGCCTCACTAGTACACACGCGTTCCGAGCAACACACCAGCCTCTCACAGCCACCTGCTCCCTCAACCTTTACTTCAATTGAGCCTCAACTCACTGCTAAGAGCGCTCAGGAAACAGTAACAGCGAGTAAAATTAATTCGAAGCATGCTACATCTATATCCAACACACCACCAGTGCCCACACACTCAGAGCAGCAAACTGAATGCTCACAGCCACCTACACCCCCAACGTATACTTCCGTTAAGCCTCAACCCACTGCTAAGAGCGCTCAGGGAAGAGCCGTACGAAGTGAAATCGAATCCAGAACTGCTACTTCGGTGTCCAAGGCTTCACTGATGCCCACGGATTCCTCTCAGCAGAGCGAATGTTCACAGCCACCAGCTCCCTCGACGTATACTTCTATTAAACCTAGAACTACTGCAAAGAGCACTCAGGAAAGGGTAACAGGGAAGGAAATTAATTCGAAGCATGCTACTTCTACATCCCAAGCGCCACTAGTGCCAACGCACTCGGGGCAGCAGAGCGACTGCGCACAGCCCCCTACTCCCACATTATATACTACCATTAAGCCTAGGCCTTCTGCAAAGAGCTCTCAGGGAACGGCAGCAAGGAGTGAAATCAATTCCAGGCATGCTTCTGCGTCCCAGGCTTCACTAGTGCCTACGCATTCGGCGCAGCAGAGCATATGTTCACCGCCACCCGCTCCCCCAACGTATACTTCAATTAAGCCCAAACCTACTGCCAAGAGCGCTCAGGAAAAGGTAACAGGGAGTAAAATCAATTCGGAGCAGGCTACATCTATATCCAACGCACCACCAGTGCCCACACACTCAGGGCAGCAAACTGAATGCTCACAGCCACCTAGGCCCCCAACGTATACTTCCGTTAAGCCTGGACCTACCATAAAGAGCACTCAAGGAGGGGTGACAGGGAATGAAGCCGATACCATGCGCGCTACTTCTACATCGAAAGCGTCACCCGCACCCACCCATTCGGAGAAGCAGAGCAACTGCTCACAGCCGCCCACTCCACCTACCTATACTTCCATTATGTCTAGACCTACTGCAAAGAGTACTCAGAGAAGGGCCACAGGGAGTGACATTGGTTCCAGGCATGCCACTTCTACGTCCGAAGGGAAATTGGTGCCTAAACCATCGGTTAAGCAAAGTGAAAGCGCTCAATCTACTTTGCCCTCAACACATGCCGCTGGACCTGCTATGAAGAACCCCGGTGACAGGACCACCACTATTTCTACCTCCAAAGTGACATCAATGCCGACACATTCAGTACAGGATAGCGGATGCTCCCAACCACCTACACCCCCAACATACGTTGCTGAGCCGTCCCCAAGAAACGGCAGTGGGATGTCCAAAGCTAGTAATAGCAATACGCTGCGTCCAAAGCAATAGTGCTCACGCTCCCTTACTGTGCAGAAAAGTGTATGGTCTCAGCCACCTTTACCCCCATAGACACTTCTGTTGAACTTGAGCGTACGTTGGAGTGGACTATGTCCATCACTGGTACAGAAATCACGGGTATAGAAAAAACGATTTAATAAATACACCAAGCAATTTTAGGATATTAACTAACTTTTTGGTCTACGATGTGCTGCGTGCCATTTGAGGAAACAATTCGTGGTGTGGGTTATGTTGATTGATCCCAAATAACCGGTTTTCCTAAGATATCCAAGCGAAATGGAGTTGAGTGATTAATCGACATCCGTGTCTCTCATTGGTCATGGGCTAAGTGATGGGTGATCAGTGTCTCGTTGAGCATGCACTGGGTAATGGAGTAATTCAGAGTGATTAATAATTGATATCTAGTGTTTATTAATGATTGATGTACAGAGTATATATTGGTGGAAATTCAAGCTTGGTTGAACTTTTCAGTGAATTTGTTAACTGTGCAGTGATTGTAAGAATACCAACTGGCGTCATTACGGTTGCAGTACTGGGAAGTCTTGTTGTATCCGCCCACTGACATCCATGTACCAACACCGTTGTCAGTGATTCCGTAGCCCCAGCATTGGGATTGGTCAACTTGTGTGAAGTCCATGTAGAAGCCAAAGTTGGGGTAGTTGAAGTCATCGTCCAGCACGCGGTAGGTCATTTCACTGAAGATCCCGGCGGCCATTTGGTTAGTTGGATTCAATATCTTTTGGATCATCTGGTAATCCGATAGCAAGTTGTAGCGGCCAAAGTTGCGTCCTCGAATGCTGCTGACGAGCTGCCATTCACTTCCGTCCCTGACATAGGTGGTGAATACGGCATCATTGTGAATGAATTCAAGATCAAGTCGGAGGCGGTACTGAACCCCAGCGCGCCAATCGAATGGGATACCAGCATTGATCCAGCCAGAGCCGGTGGAATCTCCATTTTCACCCACTTTCACCAGCTCCACCGAAGTGTCACCCCCGTTGTTATTCATCCAGAACCTGAGTGATTTTTTGTCATTATAGTCGTTGGCAAGGTAGAAGCTGCCGATGTTGAAGTGAAATGCGACCCACTGAGCTGACTGGACATCATAGCCTTGCGGGACCTCAAGGTTGGTCTCGACTCTGACAATGGGTGGAATATTACCCTCCGGGAAGTAGACGTAGTTCAGCAGATTCGATGCCTTTGCCAGCATCGGCAGGATGGTAATGGCACCGGCGAGGATAGTCTTGAACAGCATTTTGATGGTGCTTGATTATCCTCGTCGGCAAGTTTATATATACGAGTCCTAATGCGATGGCTTCCGTATACAACTTTGGATCTATTCATGCCCTTGTCTAGAAGATAATCCGTCAATGCCGTTATCCGGCTACTTATCAAATCAAGCACCTGGCAGGGCATAAATCCTCACCTATCTGCCTGAATTAATCCGTGATCATTGTTCGGAAACTTCCCTCCATGTTATTAGCTACCTTCCAAAGTCCAATTTGGGCACTTTATACGTATATTTCAGGTGTTTTCATTTTGTTGGACTGCCCCTTATTCTAGCTTATCTTTGCACCACACAAGTAACGAGAACCATCGCCATCACTCGAGAAGAATTGAGCACTCCATATGGAGGAGTGGTCCAAGGACTTGGATGTTTTCCATTTATAATCATTAGTAAATATATCTGCGATAAATTAAGCAATTGATTCCAGATCCGTGATAGAGTAGGAAATTCTTATCTGATTCACTGAGCAATCATTTGCGAAAAAGCCCAGACTTCTGCAGGAAAAATTCCATCTCGAGCTTACTAATCGGGAAAAGCTATTCCAAACAACGAAAATTAGAGTGAGCTATCACAGTTGAAACCAGTCGGAATAGACTACCCTAATTCGATGTGATGCTGAATGAAACGTCCAAGTGTTTGACTTTCATTGCACATCAGATAGCTCGGATTGATTCATATAATGATATTCTAAACTGATATCATGGTAAACAATAAAAGGAACTATTAATGGATAATAATGAGTAGAGTTGACAAATTTTGTCGAAGTTATCCAATAGCGACAAGGCTTTGCATGTACCTTCTATAGCTCATTTTTGTATATTTTTACCAAAATAACATTAAATGTTTGCACCTTGCACTTATCTTGAAAAGTTTAAGTACTCATAAATCACGGTGCAACCACCAATATTCACATTATTCAGATGACAAACGCTATACTCTCAACCTCAATGTAGTACTCTGCAGTCGAATTGAAACATCAATTTATTAGCCGTTGAGTGAGACTGATCAGCATGAGAAACCTACTCTTCAGCAAACAGAACTAGACCCTTGTTACTCTGGGACATTTGCGAGCCCTAAGGCCGTTTGGAACAGTTGACTCAATATCAACAATAGTATGGGCCTAGACCATAAAAGCCAAATTAGTCTGCTCCCATTAGCTTCGATTCAACGCATGGACCTGGCAGAAATATGCGGATCACCCCGCCACTCATACAGCAACTGATTAGCCTGTTTAGCTCAATAATAATTGCAATGATTTTGTTTGATTTGATACCGCTCGCCATTAGCTTAATTTTCCGGACAAATTGATGATAAACTTCCGTACTGGATGCCACCCATTGAAATCTGCTACACATTGTCCTGGATTACTATCCTGTAATATCCGGCTAAAACCTATGTTAGTCTCAAAAACTCACATTGTAATATTATGTCAACCTGCAGCTAGCACAAGGTTGTATTGTCTGGAATCTGTTAGCCAAGTCACTTAGTGTTGTAAAAATTCGTAATTCCACCTAAATATTCACCTAACTTAGTCACTTAGATCATCACCCTTAAAATCCTAGAGAATACTGACCAAATTCCTTGTTGGGATTTACTTAGAATATTTTCACCAAAATACCAGGTACCCAGAACATGAAAATTCTCAAAGTTGTCCAAACAGCCCCAAACTTTGCACACATGTTCTTGGGACCTTCCTTAACCTATTCTATGTGTTTGTAATGCCAAGACCAGGTAAAAGTATAAATACCACTATTACATTCAATAAATCATTAAGTAAAAATAACATAATCTACTTGTTCTCCCAATCACTTCCAATATCTCCAAGACTCTTACAACAGGTTATGAGCCCCAAGCTGTCACTCTCTGCAATGTCTACTACTGCTATTACTGGAATTTTCCCCTCTGCTGAAAAGTTGGATGGATCTAACTACCAAGTGTGGAAGGTGAAGATGAAGATGCTGCTACAAGAAGGAGGCCTTTGGGATATTGTCATGGGAGAAGAATGCCCTCCTAAAAACGTGGGAGAGGAAGCCTTAAAGTACCAGAAGAAAGAACAAAGTGCCTTTAACTGCATTTGCCTTAATGTCAAGGACAAATTGCTAATTCAATGCTCAAGAGCAAAAACGGCAAAGAATGCCTGGAAAGCATTAGAAGACACCTACCAGTCATGTTCAGCTGCTAAGAAAATGTATTTGAGATAAAAATTCTTTACTAAAAAGATGCTGCCAGGAGAAGAAATGAAAAATCTAATTAACAGAATTACCCTGCTGGTAGATGGGATGGAATCTGTGGGCGTACCAACTACTGATGAGGATGTGATAGTTACCATCCTGAATAGCCTGACAGACAAGTTTCAGGGCCTTGTATTAGCCCTAGAGTCCAGAACTGAAGATTTGACCTTAAATTACATATTTGGAAGGCTCCTGGATGAAGAATTAAGAAAATCAAGCACCAATAGGAAGGAAGAAGAAAATGCTTTAATAAGCAATGATAACCAACAAAGGAGGTACCCACAACCCTACAAAGGCAACAGCAACCTATTTTGCAACTACTGCAAAAGGAAAGGACACACATCAGACTGGTGTCTCAAAAAGAAAGATAATCAGCAAAAGAAGCTTGAATATGGAAATGATGCAACAACTGAAAATAGACTATTCATATCTGCACTAAATATGACCACAAACAAGGATTCTCAGACATGGTATATTGACTCTGGAGCATCTCAACACTTTATACACCAAAAAGAACTTTTTACCCCATATCAAGAAATTCCAATTAAGAAGGTTTTCATGGGTGATGATAGAACACTTGATGCGGTGGGAGAAGGAACTATCCAAGTAAACCTTAGAAGAGTGAAGGAAGCCATACACTGACCTTTAAAGAAGTACTCAATGTACCAGAAATAGCCAAGAACCTACTCTCTGTAAGCAAGGCCACAGCAGAAGGACTCAGTTTCAGTATTGACAATTCTGGATGCAGGATTACTGATCAAAATGGTGCCCATATTGCTTTGGGCATCAGAGATCAGAATCTATACCAGTTGACTTATATTCCATCATATTTGGAAGCCAATATAAGTAACTTAAATGAAGAAACACCAATGCTTTGGCACAGGAGATTTGGACACATCAATTTTGATTATTTGCGCAAAATGATCAAAGATCAGCTAATTTCTGGAGTGAAAATTGATCCCCCAGCTAATTTGGAGCACTGTGAAGCCTGCATATATGGGAAACAAGCCAGGCAACCATTCAAGAGCTCTGGGTTAATCAAAACTAAGAAAAAATTAGATCTAATTCACTCAGATCTGAGTGGATCTATGCAAAATTTATCCTTAGGCAGGATGAAGTATTTAATCACTTTTATTGATGATTATACAAGATACACATGGGTCTACTTCATGGAGAGAAAGGAAGAAGCTCTGTCTAAGCTCAGGGAGTTTAAAGTCATGGTGGAGAGAGAAACTGGTGAAAAAATCAAGAAAATACGCTCTGACAATGGTGGTGAATATACCTCAAAACTCTTCATCCACTTCTGCAAAATTCATGGGATAAAGCAAGAGACTACTGTACCATACTCCCCACAGCAAAATGGAGTAGCAGAACGAGCTAACAGATCAATAATTGATATGGCAAGATCTATGATCCATGATCAAAAATTATCCTATGATTTTTGGGCAGAATCAGTTGCCACTGCTGTATATCTTAAAAATAAGAGTTATAACAGAATACTTCGTGATTCTACTCCATTTGAAGCATGGTTTGGATACAGACCAAGTGCAGAACATCTAAGAATATTTGGGTGTACAGCATATGTCAAAAAACTGGCCGGAAATCAGTCAAAATTTGAGCCAAAAAGTGTAAAATGCATATTTTTGGGCTACTGCAATGAGAGTAAGGCATACAGACTCTACAATACCAAAGCAAAGAAGCTGAGCAAGTCCAGGGATGTGTTGTTTGATGAAAATTCAAAATTTTCACCAAAAATGACACCAGATGATGTCAAAAATTTGATCTCAAGTCCACCAATTGTCAGGATTGAATCAGAGCAAAACAATGAAACTTTTTCACTCCAGAGGACTCTACAACCGTGGTTCAGCCAGAATCAGTGCCCAGGAATATCCCAGAAGTGATCATTCCAGTATCAAATGCCTGGAGATCCAATTGGGCAAGAAATATCCCAAATTACTATATCAATGAGGGTACAAACTTAGTCTATGCCTATTCAGTCCATATTGATGAGCCCCAGACTGTAAAAGAGGCCCTAAATAGCCCTCAGACAAAGTTTTGGAGATCTGCAATGACTGAGGAATATCAGGCCCTAATGGAAAATCAAACTTGGGACTTAGTCAAATTACCGATCAGCCAAAAATCAATTGGATGCAGATGGGTCTTCAAGACAAAATACAAGGCTGATGGTACAATTGAAAGATACAAAGCAAGACTTGTAGCCAAAGGATACTCTCAAACAAAAGGACTTGACTATACTGAGACCTTTGCACTGGTAGCAAAGTTTAATTCCATCAGATTAATATTGGCTATTGCAGCCAAATATAGGTTTTTTACTCATCAAATGGATGTAAAAGGGTTAGGGGGAGGAAAGTCACCAAGTGGTGAAATCTTTATTTACTTATGACAAGTATCTAAAGAAGCCAAGTTAATCTGAACACATTTAGGGTTAGGGGGGGAGACAGTCACCAACAGGTGAAATCTTTATTTCAGTTGAAACAAAGAAGCCAGCGCTACTGTTGTAGCTTTGATACAAGAGTGTGTAGCTGAGGGGAATTTGTAGGTAAGTTAATAAGAAGTGATGATAGTTCTTCAGTGCTAAACACACTGTTTAGTGGGAAGGGGGGTAGCAAGAGAGGTAAGAATGACTTGTGAACAACATTAATGAGGGGAATGTGATAAGGATTGATATTCATCATAAATGGAGTGTGCTGCTGCAGATATTGCTGCCAAAGGTCTGTCAAGTACTTCAGGTAGGCCAGCTTGGGTTTTTCTGACTGCAGAATAAAGTGAGCAAACTTCTTGACTTCAGGATCTCCAAGTATAGTTCTCCAGCAGGAACCAGGTGTTGTGTGGTGTGTTCTCTTCCAGGCCTTAATCAGTGGGTTGTTGCAGTTGTGAAGTCTGAGGTATAATCTGGTTCTAAGGTAGAGAAGTCTGATCTTATAGGGCATAAACCCAAAAGCACCAAGAATAGCATGTCTGTAGGGGCATTCAGGCAAATGAGGCACCAAGGAGGTAATGCACCATACTGCAAACTTGTCAAGCTTAGTGCAGTCTCTAGAAGTAAGAGAGAGAAGTGGTAAGCCAAATTCCAGGACAGGGAAGACAAACTGCTTGAGTAGAAGGAGGCAGCTGGGAGCTGAAGTTGTAGGAGGAGTAACAGCCAACAGCTTGTGGAGTGCCTGTCTTGCCAGGATAATTCTCTTCTTCAGGTGTGCTCCAGAGTCTAGTCCAGTAGGAAGGAAAGGAAAGCCAAGATATGTAGCAGAAACCTGAGCAGGTAGAGTGGAGTTCTCCAGGTTGATGGGAGAGCCCAAAGGTACTGTCTTTGCAATGGAAAGCTGGAGATTATTCTTCTGCAGATACTGGTGGATGGTCTGGGAGTCTTGTTGCACATTGGAGGAGGATGTTCTGATGTCATCAGCAAAGAGAGTAACCAGGCAGTCAGCTGAGAGTCTTGGGAAGTCATTCAGGAAGATGGCAAACAGTATAGGACCAAGCACAGAGCCTTGAACCACTCCATTAGGAACTGAGAACACAGCTGATTGCTCACTTGGGTGCAGAATTCTTGCTTGTGGATCCAGAAACAGAGACCTGACAAGGAGGGTGAGAGAGGTACTGGAGAAGCATTGCAACTTGGACCAAAGCAGATTTCTGTCAACTGAATCAAAGGCCTTAGTAATATCAAACAGAACAGAGGGATACTTGCACTGGAGAGAGTGATCTTGGCTAAGTATGACTGCATATTCCAAGGAGAGGCCAGGAACAAAGCCAAACTGTGCAGGATGGAACTTGAGGGAGTCAGAGTAGAGCTGCTGAGCAAGCAGAAGCTCAAACACCTTTCTGCAGGTGGGCAGCAGAGATATTGGCCTGTAGGAGCTAGGATCCAGATGCTTTCCTTTACCCTTGTACAGTGGCAGAACATTTGCAAAGGACCATTCCTCAGGAGTAGAAAGCTGGGCTGAGCATTGCTGAAACAGTGGAAGCAGAAGTGCAGACATGGCCTTGGTACTAGTCTTCAGAAGCTCATAGGAGATTGTGTCCACACCTGGAGCAGTAGAGTTGGGAAGCCTCTTGAGCACATTATGGATTCTCCTTTGATCAAGTGCAAGTGGGATGGGCAGAGTCTTGAAGTCAGGATGAAAGCCAGGAGTTGAGTACTGCTTTGTAGAGAAGAAGATGTTAGCCAGCTGTTCTGTTGAAGGTAACTTCCAGGAAGAGGGCCTCATTGCCCTGTAGAGTCTTGATACTGTTCTTGTGATAGAGTTGGAAGATTGCAGAGGCAAAGAACTCATAATATGATCCCAGAGCTGAGTATGCAGAGTGTGGTGAATTGCCTTGGAGTGGTGTATTGCTGTCAGGAGGAGTTTCTCTGTTTTTGGGTTAGGGAAACTCAGGTAGCTTTGTTGCAGGGCTGAAACAATGGATTCCCATTTTCTTGAGGTAACAGCAGTAGTCTTGCATGGCAGTGAGAGGGAGGCAGACACCAGAATCAGATGCTTCACAAAGAGCCAGGCATAGTTGAGATCATCTGGCAGAGAAAGTAGCAAACTGGCAAGCTTCAAGTAGTTCCCAAAGTCTTTCTTCTGATTCTTGGTAGCTTTGTGGGTGAGCACAGTAAGTTTTGGCAGCTTCTTCTTCACAACTGGTTGCATAGAAAGGGACCAGGCTGGGTGGTCAGAGGCTCTCAAGGATCCTAGCTCAGCTCCAGAGAATTGCTTGACTTCATTCACAAAGTAGAGGGCAGCAGCAGAAGGGCAGATCCAGTCAACACATCTTTTCTCAGATTGAGCACCCAGTGCTAGCAGATGGCTTTCTCTCAGGAAGTTCAGTAGGAATGTGGACCTTGGCTTCATTCTTGCAGTCAGAGTAGTCTTGTTCTAAGGATGGGGAATGTTGAGATCTCCAAGCAAGATAACAGGTGTTGATATAGATTGCTGGTATTGCTGAACTTTCTGGCATATAACTTGCACTTCCTGAAGGGCAAGACTTGGAGGCAGATAGCAGAGCACCAGACTGATAGTTGGCAACTGGAGAGCAGCACAGTAAGGGGAGTAAAGAGGAACACAGAGCTGAGGAGTATTGATGGTAGAAGAGATGAAGCAGATGGAGGAGGTATTCTTTGTTCTAGGAGTAGAAAAGTAATATAGATTAGTCAAAAGTATAGAGGGTAGCTGGACATCAATCAAACACAGGAGGGAAAATCTTGAAAGAAGTCTCTCTAGAGTTGGTCTTGATGGCTGTATGCTGTTGCAGTTAAGCAACAGAACTTCAGGTAGTCAGGCAGAGGTTGTAGCTTCTTCAGAGGCAGCATTGACAATGTGACCTGCAGAGTCCCAGAGCTCTTCAAATGGTGCATCACTTAAGTCAGCAAGGAGGGAAATGGCATGATTCTTGAGGAAGTATGCCACATCATAGGAGGGGGCTTGTCTCTTGATGGCAGCAAAGAAAGACAGAATGGCAACATGGGCTGGAGGCTTGTTGAACAGTAGAGAGTCAGAGGATTCAGATTCTTCAGGCACTATCTTGAAGTCAGTTTTCAGCCAGTTAAGGTTCTTCTCCACAAAGGCAACAAATGGGTCAGCAATGTTTTGGTCTAGGATAACCTCCAGAATCTTCCCTTTTCTCCAGGCCAGGTTGACAATTCTTGAGAGCTGAATATTGCATGCCTTGAGTGCTTTCCTGATGTTTGAGAATGGGAGTCCAGGGAACTTGCTTCAAGTACACCACAGTCCAGGTAGAAGCTGGTGGTAGGTTTGCTGGGGGCTTGTAAGTCCTTCTGTGTTGCAATGGAGCTGAAGTAGTCAGATTGGAGTCCACATTCTCAGTAGAGGGTTTTCTTGATGTGTCTTGCTGAATGGTACTGGAGCTGGATGTGTTGATAATTCTTGCTAGAACCTTGCCTGCATAAGTCTGAGGTATAGCTGAGGTGACTGTAGAGGTGGTGGCAGCTGGTGCAGGTGGAGAGGCAGAAACTGAAGCAGGAACTGAGGTCACCTGGGAGAAGGCAGTAGAAGCAGGTTTTCTGGGAGGAACAGAGTTCACTATCCAGTTGTTCTGTAAAACACTGGAGTAGCTTTTCTGTGGAACAGGATCTTGCTCTTGAACAGGAACAGAAGCAGGAGGCTGGGGCTGAGCAGTGGTGGTAAGGCAGTGGCACTCCAAGGAAGCTTTTTGCAAGGCATCTCTGGCAGTGTTCAGGGCAGTATTGGCTTCATTCTTGAGCTTCTTGCATTGGGCATCCAGTCTCTTGTTTTCAATAGCCAGGGCAGTATTGGCAGCCTCTAAATCAGCAATTCTCTTCTCAACTGCAAGGAATCTCTGAAGAAATGCATCAGTAGAAGTGCTGGCATCTGGGAGAGCAGTGGCAGGAATAGAGTCCATTGACAGTGGGCTTCCTGGAGGCAAGGAAAGGGGACAGGCAGATTAGGGGAGGAAAGTCACCAAGTGGTGAAATCTTTATTTACTTATGACAAGTATCTAAAGAAGCCAAGTTAATCTGAAGTAATTCCTAGAAAGCTAGGTCTGAGAGATATCTTCCTGGTAAGCCAGGTCTGAGAGTTGAGAAGCTGAGTGGTACTATATTTCCTAGTTAGCTAGGTCTGAGAGAGGTTTCCTGGAAAGCCAGGCCTGAGAAGTGAGAATCTGAATATATCTGAGCTAAGTTATACTGGTTTGCGGTAGCTGGTTGTGGCCGGAAAGGCCAGTAGACTGGGGAACTGAGATGAATTTCTGGGCAATCACTGGCCAAATTTACTAGCAAATCTGCCATTAGCATTTCAAGGATTTCAGCAATCAGAGCCTTTACTTTGCCAATGGTTGATCAAGCATCTCCAATGAGCACACATCAATTTATTAATCAAATTTTGCTGGATCCAGGATTTGAACCACAACCATGGTATGAAGGTTAGGGATAACACAAGGCTAAGTGTTCTTGGTTAGGTTAGGGGAGACAGTCACCAACAGGTGAAATCTTTATTTCAGTTGAAACAAAGAAGCAGCGCTACTGTTGTAGCTTTGATACAAGAGTGTGTAACTGAGGAATTTGTAGGTAAGTTAATAAGGAGAGATGCTAGTTCTTCTGTACCTTAGGGTTTAGGGTTCTAGTGCTTTATTGGGAAATTTGCACAAGGAGTGCAATCTTGAAATATGACAAAGTCATATGAATATAGCAACTATTATAAAATGAAAACTACTTTGCCAGTAAAAGGGGTGAAGGAAACTGTAAAAGCTATAAAGGAAAAGCTGGGGACACAAGAAATTTACAGTACCATTCATTGCCCTACACTGCAAGTAAGCTCAAGGAACATAAGGGGAAGCTTTACCAGACTGAACTAAAGAATCTTGCTACAGATCACAAAGGAAACAATGAGGACTGCAGAAGCTTTAAAGGAAACCAAGGTTCCCATAGTGATGGCTGACTGGGAAATCTACAGAAGCATTCACTGATCCAAAAGAAAGAGGCAAGAGGCTAGAGTAATGTCATCAAAAGAAAATGAACCATAAGCTGAAGTTCAGGCACATGCATCAAGTCCAATCATGCCAAAGACAGCTGCAGAAGCTTGAAAGGAAACAGAAAGTCTCCATTGGGGTGACTCCAGTGGAAATCCACAGTCAGCCCTTTACATCACCAGAGGTGGGCAGTGTCTGAAAGAAAGGAAGGAAAGAGCAAGAGAAAAGGGAAGGAGAGAAGAAAAAGGAAGGAGAGAAGAATGGGGTGGGTGGGTGGGAAATCTTATAGGTGAAGGATCTTGTTAAAGATCACATCACTAGGTTAGGGGAGATTGTTAGGGAAGGAGCATCAGGTCAGAAGACCCAATCTTATAGGTGAAGGATCTTGTTAAAGATCACATCACTAGGTTAGGGGAGATTGTTAGGGAAGGAGCATCAGGTCAGAAGACCCAATCTTATAGGTGAAGGATCTTGTTAAAGATCACATCACTAGGTTAGGGGAGATTGTTAGGGAAGGAGCATCAGGTCAGAAGACCCAATCTTATAGGTGAAGGATCTTGTTAAAGATCACATCACTAGGTTAGGGGAGATTGTTAGGGAAGGAGCATCAGGTCAGAAGACCCAATCTTATAGGTGAAGGATCTTGTTAAAGATCACATCACTAGGTTAGGGGAGATTGTTAGGGGAGATTAGGTTAGGGTTAGGTAGGTTAGGGTTAGGGTTAGGGTTAGGTTAGGGTTAGGGTTAGGGTTAGGGTTAGGGTTAGGGTTAGGGTTAGGGTTAGGGTTAGGTTAGGGTTAGGGTTAG